>VSMD01070643.1:0-104903 GCA_008750895.1 Mirza zaza
ATATCTCCCTCCACATTCCCAACAGACATCTGAAACGCAACATCTCTAGAACTGAATCTTCGGTTCTAAAATCGCAGCATCTCCAGCCTTCCTGATCTCTGTTGATGGCAGCTCCATCCTTGCAGTTGTTCAGGTCAGTCATCCTTAACTCCCATCTTCACCTTCACCCCAAATCCAAACCATCTTGAAATCCTGTAGGTGTGCTCTCTCACTCTCTCTTTTTAATGGTCTTCAGTCCTCTGATTGGTTCTCCTTTGAAATAGATCCAGAATCTGGTCATTCCTCCCCACCTCCACCAGATCTACCTTACTCTGAGGCACTGTTTTCTTCCTCTGAATTATGACAGCAGTCTCCTACCTGAGAAGAAGGCAGAGCCCTGCTTCTGCCTGTCCTTCCTACAGTTTATTGTCAACAGAACAGCCCAAGCCATTATTAAAAAGCATATGAGAGAGTATGTCCATCCTCTGCACAATGCCCTGCGGCATGTCCCTTTCACCCAGAATAAACGCCGTTGTCTTTACAAGGGCACAAAAGAGCTTACACAATCTCCCCCCCGCCCTCCGCCAAATTCCCTGACCTCATCCCCTAGTAGTCTTCCCCTTCACCCACTCCCTTCACTGCACTGACTGGCCTCCTTGATATTTTGTCTGCATGCCCAAGGCAATTCCATTGTGGGGTTTCTGTACTCGCTGTTTCTTCCGCCTGAAATATTTCCCACAAATATTCACATGGCTGACATCTTTGCCTCCTTCAGCTTTTTGTTCAATTGTCTCTTTGATGAGACCTGCTTGAGAATGCTATTAAAAATTGCTACCTATATTCCTTGGCTTGCCTTTACCCTCTGTGGTAGTCAGTCTCTCAGATGGCGCCCGTTGATCTTCTCCTACAGGTGTTCACAGCTTTGTGTAATCCTTTTCCTTTGAGTAACTTGTTTCTCTCTCTTTTTTTGAGACAGAGTATCACTTTGTTGCCCAGGCTAGAGTGAGTGTCGTGGCGTCAGCCTAGCTCACAGCAACCTCAAACTCCTGGGCTCAAGCAATCCTGCTGCCTCAGCCTCCCGAGTAGCTGGAAATACAGGCATGCGCCACCATGCCCGGCTCATTTTTTCTATATATATATTAGTTGGCCAATTAATTTCTTTCTATTTATGGTAGAGACGGAGTCTCGCTCTTGCTCAGGCTGGTTTCGAACTCCTGACCTCGAGCAATCCACCCGCCTCGGCCTCCCAGATTGCTAGGATTACAGGCGTGAGCCACCACGCCCGGCCTTGTTTCTTGTTTCTCAGTAGCAGAACATGACAAAGTTGAGGGATGTCACTTCTGTGATTAGGTTCTGTGGAATTTTGGCTTCTATCTTGCTAGCAGGGTCTATTGCCTTCTTGACTTGCTCTCTTTGCTGAAGCAAATCGCCCTGTGGGAGAAGCTCATGTGGCAAGGAACTGAGGGATGTCTGGCCAGTACCGTGGTAGCAACCGAGGCTCTCAGGCCAACAACCCTTGAGGAACTGCAAGCTGTCAACAATCACTGAGTGAATTTAGAATTGAATCCTTCCCTAGTGGAGCCTTCAGGTGAGACCACAAATCCTGGGCTGACACTTGGATTTCAACCTTGTGAAAGACTGTGAATTAGAGGATCCAACCCAGTTACGCCTGGATTCCTGACCCACACAGAAACTGTGAACTAAAAAATGTGTGTCCTTTTGAGCCACTAAGTTTTGGGGCAAGTTGATATTTATAATAGACAACTAAGTATCCCTCACCCCATACTTTCTTCCCTGCTAGGTTATATACCCCATAAGGGCAGAAATCTTTATTTTGTTACTAATGTATTCTAATTACCCTCAGAAGTGCCTGGAACTTAGTAGTTACTCATATTTGTTGGCTGAATGAATGAATCATTGGATTAATAAATGATGTTTTTGGCATCTAGCATCATTGTAGCTACCAACAGTGCACCAAGAATTAGGACTTTTTCTACAATCATATAACACTTTCCATCTTTTGCAATGGATGTTGCTAATTTGTATTTAATAATAAATTAAATACAATAAAATAAAAATTCCAAAGTCAATTTTGATAACTACATAGAAACATTGAAGTTATTTATATTTTTGCCAATACCCCATTTTCATCAACAGTTTAATAATTTTATTTTTCAAGTCTATATGTTTGAAAATAAATGATAATGCAAGATAATTTCATACAATTGTTCATATGTAGTCTTATGTGACTCTTCTCAGGAGCATTGTATTTTTTGATAATAGGGAATTAAAGAGATAAAGTCATTAAATTAAAATTGTCATCACTCCTGACACCCTATTCATATATATGTCTAAATTTAGAATATCCTAATTCTGGCTCAAATTCCCATTTCTAATGCCAGACTTTGTAGTACATAAATATATGAAAGAAGGGAAAGACAGGCAGCTCTGTTGTAGTTTGATGGAGTCTTGATTGAAGCAGGTTTTGCAGACACTGATATTTCAAATTGCCCTTATGTTTGGCACTCCGGTTTTGTTTTTTTATGCCTTGAGAAAATGCACCATAGGAAGAATCAGGAGGAATTAAAGGTATACATTTGTTTTGGTAAAGTGGAAGAAGCAGGGCTGTGAAAGGAGAAGTAGAAATGGACAACTAGATTGAGGTACTGAGAGAGGAGTTTCAGCAGAGACAATATGTAGGAGCTATGGATTGGAAGGTGGTTCCTCTAGAACTTTCTATGGCCTCGTATCTGTTAGAAGGTCTCTGTTTACACTAGTTTTCAGACCTCTAGCATAACCAACTAGAAAGTGTTTGAATGAGATTGGGGTGAGGGCAGAGAAGGGCTGAGGAACCCAGTGGCTCTTTTTGTGGTACCCTAAGCTGACTTTCTTCAAGTTAAAGACTTACGTTATTATGACATTGATCTAAGTGAAAAAGATTTTGTTCTCCTCAGAGCCCATGATATTTGAGACTTACAGATTCCATAGATTTAAATGTACTTGCATATAAAATGGTGAAATAAGCTTACTCAAGTGGAAAATATCTAAGGGTACCAAAGCAAACAGAGATCTAAACTGGAGGGACAATCTAGGTGGGAGCCTTTTATGTTTTTCAAGCACAATTAAAAATCAACTTTATTCAGAACATCAGACTGGATTCCACCATTTTGAGTTACACCTTTTCTTTCAGTAATAGAGTGAGAGTTTCACATACCACTAATTCCATCTGGGAGACTTACTGTAGAATAATAAGTAGGCCATTGTTCTATGTGTACATTTTATTGATATTTAATGTATGTAATGTCATTAAAAATTAAATTTGTAAAATGATTTGGTTGGAGGGTGTTTAATTATATTGCATAGAAATTAAGGCCGAGTGCAGTGGCTCACGCCTATAATCGTAGCACTCTAGGAGGCCGAGGTGGGTGGATTGTTTGAGCTCAGGAGTTCGAGTCCAGCCTGAGCAAGAGCGAGACCCCGTCTCTACTAAAAATAGAAAGAAACTAGCTGGACAACTAAAAATATACATACAGAAAAAATTAGCCAGGCATGGTGGCGCATGCCTGTAGTCCCAGCTACTCGGGAGGCTGAGGCAGTAGGATCACTTGAGTTCAGGAGTTTGAGATTGCCATGAGCTAGGCTGATGCCACTGCACTCACTATAGCCCGGGCAACAGAGTGAGACTCTTGTCTCAAAAAAAAAAAAAAAGAAATTAAGTAGCAAGACATTTGTTTTTAGGTCAGCAGTACCCAGGGAAGTGTCAGTAGTACCTAGCAGAGCCATTGATAGTTGATGCACTTATTTGTGAATATATAAAGACCTCCCTGAGAAGCCTCAAAAATTTTGACATATTTGGAGGGAACTATAGGAAGCTAAAGTTCTGCAGAACATGTAGGTAAGTGCAAGTGCCGATGATACTTACATGGGTTAATGACACACATTTGCCACCACATTCCAATGTAGTGGGGGCCCTGTGGAAACTCAGGTTACATACAAAAACCTTAGTTGTTTGTGAGCAACAACTGGTGAAGCCCTTTTCTTCTTCCCTATCAGCTGCCTCCTGAGTCACCACCCCCTTGCACAAAAGGCTGTGGCTGGGAACTACCATTTTTGCAACAGTTCTGGGAGAAGCTAGCCTTTTTCATCTTGATTTTTTTTTTTTACCCAAACTAAAACCAAATCTTATCTTTAAACTCTTTGATGGACTAATTGAGACAAATCTCTAACCCTCCTGGGAATCATTTTTATTTATTTATTTCAAAATATTAAAGGGTACAAATATTTTTGTTACATGGATAGCTTTCATAATAGTTAAGTCAGGGCTACAGGTGTGCCCATCACCTGAATAGTGTTCATTGTACCCAGTAGGTAGGTTTTCACCCCTCCCCTCTTCCCTCCTCCCCTCTTCTTGATTTCCAATGATTTTTATTTCTATCTGTGCCCATGTGTGTCCATCAATTAGTTCCAAATTATTAGAGAGTATGTGTGGTGTTTGTTTTTCCATTCTTGAGATACTCCACTTAGGAGAATGGTCTCTAGTTCCATCCAAATTGCTGCAAACGACATTAATTCATTTCTTTTTGAGGCTGAGTAATACCCCATGGTATATCTAATCCACAGTTAATCCACTCATGAATTGATGGGCACTTGGGTTGATTCCACATCTTTGCAATCGTAAATTGTGCTTTAATAAACATTTGAGTGTGGGTGTCTTTTTGATAAAATGACTTCTTTTCCTTTGGGTAGATATCCAGTAGTAGGATTGCTGGATTGAATGGTAGGTCTACTTTTAGTTCTTTGAGAAATCTTCATACTGTTTTCCATAGGATTGTACTAATTTGCAGTCCCACCAATAGTGTATAAAGTGTTCCTTTCTCTTGGCATCCACACCGTCATCTATTTGGACATTTTAATAATAGTCATCCTGACAGGAGGAAAGTGATATCTCATAGTAGTTTTAATTGCATCTCCCTGATGATTAGTGATGTTGAGAATTTTTTCATATGTTTTTTGGCCATTTGTCTATCTTCTTTTGAGACAAGTCCTGAGAATAATTTAGAGGAGAGATGGGAGGGTGGTCTTCACAACAGCTGTGAGAGAACAGCGGGTGTAGACTGCCTGGTGCCTGGCCTCTCTGCATAGGCAGAAAGCAGCACTCCTTCCCACCTCTCTCCCAACTTTCTCCCTGCTCTCCAAGCCCCATTCTGCAAGTTCCCCTAGTTAATGTTTAAAATGAAAACCTGTTGAACAGGAGAAAATTCCCCAAGAGCACAAAAGACCTTCATGCTGAAATCCACCCCCTGAATTTCTCTTGGGCAGAGAATACTGGATAGATACATTATCTCCAATAATGCCTGGGGAGATGGCAGTTCAGCTTCTCAGGGAAAAGTATTATATTATTAGCACTTTTGTCAGGAAAGATAAAGTTCTGAGGAAGATTCTAGAATGTTAGGGCAAGCAGGGAGCACTGAGAAGTTTACGTGAGTCTTGGGTCCTTTGAACACAAAGCAGCTACGAGCTCACGCAGGAGGAGGTGGGTCCACAGAGCAGCTGGATGTTCAGCGGGGACCGAGCTGGCCCAGTTTCCGAGAAGGGCCATCCCGTCAGCTCTTTTGTGACAGGCAATCATTAGCTTGTTCTGACCACTGGAAGGATGTTTGGGAATTTTGATTCGATGTGGTTAATGTGAAAAGAACTAAGTAAATGTTTGACATTCAGACTGTGCTTTGGAGGAGAAGAGGTCATGGAAGTCTCTACTGAAATAAACTATTTTAATTTGCCTTGTTTGATGAGAGTGGAAGGACATGTTATAGGGGTGTCCACATCCCTTCTCCCCCAGCTGGGAATGTCCTAGCAGACTCTCTGTAGGCGTTGTCCCTTCCTCACTCTACTAGGTAGTCTCCTTAGGGCTTATAAATATCTGGGGCATATCGAGGGTTGGCCCTACAGGAGGTCACATGAATAGGTTATTAGAGGACTTTACCTGTAGGGGCATGCTCCCATATGGGTAATATTTGCGGAATTGGATAGGTAAGTTGCAGTGTGTAGAAATGATGATTGCTAAAATACAAATTTGATATTTCGTTCACTGATGCATCCAGAAGGTTAGAACAGTGTTTATTGAAGGGAAGGCTCTACTCACAGGATGGACTGCCTGCTCAGGCCCGTCCAGCTTCCGGACACCTGGGTGCCTCACACATTGGCTGCTTTCCCGATGCGCTGCTTCTGTATCTTTGGGGCCGTGGTTCAACTTTATCATGACTCAGGGATGTGGCCCAGGTATCCAAATCCCAGTACGTTTCTAGTGCCCTATGTCCACATTGCCCCAGTCTCTCTCTCCCTCGCTCTTTACCTTAGTCTTCCCATGCTAAAAGTCAACTAAACGTCAATTCTACCCCTTTCCCCAAACGATAGCATTCCTTCTTCCTGTCTTAGAATAGCTGTCCTGATCCCTACATATACTCCCTCCAAAGGGGAGATAGCTTTATAGTTTTAGGAGGGAGAAAAGGAGACAAAACCACAACTTTACAGTCTATCAGGATTTCTGCTACAGGGCAAAGAAATTATCTGCATGTAAAGTCTGACCACCCACCTCCGTGCTCACACCCAGCATTGAATTTCTAAAGGTTCTTAGGGAGCATAGATGCTGTTTATGAGTATTTTATGGGATAGAAGAAGTGACAAAGCTTCATTCCATAAGGGATAATGATTGGCCCAGCATCATCGAGGTTGGTGTCCCACGATTATATCACATGATGGTACAGAATTGAGGAACGAGAAAGCAAAAAGGAAATGCTATTCCTTCTTTGTTACTCATTCATTTAGCAAATGTTTATTGGACACTGACTCTGTGCTAGGCACTGTTGCTAGAAGCTGGGGTTGCAATGATGGCCTGTGGCAATCTGTAAACTCTTCTAAGGAATCCCTAAACAGAAGGTGGGAAGCACTTGGATGCTAAATTAGCCTAGTGTAATCAAGGTTGTATTAACCTTGGAGACCTAATCTGACCCCAGGAAAAGAATGAAGAATGATATATAAAGAAGTTTTCTAATAAAATCTGGGAGCAAGTCAGAGTGCCTTTTCCTCCCCTTAGGCTTAGTGTTGCAAGAATTAAGTTAAACCTAGGGGGCAGGAAATCTTTTGTATGGATAAAAAAATACAAAGACTGCCTTAGAAGACAAGCTACAAATTGGGAGGGTATATTTTCAATATATGTATTAGTGACAATTCCTCCCTTCTTTCTCCCAAACCCACGCATATATGGACAACTGATTTTTAACCAAGGTGGAAAGGAAATTTAGTAGAGAAAAGATAGTTTTCAACAAGTGGTGCTGGAACAATTGGATATGTGTAGGCTGAATAAAGAGACCAGAACGTTTAATCCATAACCAGATAAAATTCACTCAAAATGGACCATAGACCTAAACATAATATCTAAAACTATAAAAATTCTAGAAGAAAACATAGAAGGAAATCTCTGTGACCTTGGGTTATGCAAAGATTTCTTAGGTACAGTATCTTTTATGGACCATGACTAAGAAATCTTAGGAAGGAAAGTGATAAATTAGATTTTATCCAAATTAAAAACTTCTGCTTTTTTAAAACCCACTATGAAGAGAATGAAAAAATAAGACATACTGGGGAGAATATTTGGATTATTTTATGTCTCATAAAGAACTTCTATCTAGAATACATAAAGAACTCTCAACTTTAATAATTAAAAAAACCAAACAATGCCTACTTCCCCCTTCCCCCCACCCTGCAAAAAAAAGAAAATGTGAGCAAAAGATTTGGACAGACACTTTACCAAAGAAAATACATTCGGAGTTTGGGCAGAATTCACCTCCCTGCAGCTGTACGACTGGGAGTCCTGGCTTATCACTGGCTGTCGGCTGGAGACCCCTCATTAGCGTGTCCACAGTTCCCATCCATGTGGCCTCCCGGAGGCAGGTCACCGCATCATCCTTTGCTGCTTCAAAGTCAGCAGGAGGATCTCTCACTCTGGGTGGCTAAGATGAATGCTCACATAATGCAACGTAATCAGGGAGCCACAGCCCAGGACCTTTGCCGCATTCCGTTGGCTACAACAAGCCACATTACCTGCAGGTACTCGAGGGGAGGGCTGCATACAAGTGCGTGGTGCACGGGGCTCACCTAGGGGCGTGCCTGCCACTGTCAGATGCAGGCATTACCAGGGCTTGAGGAAGCGAGGCCGGTTAGGAGGCAGTGATGGTGATTCAGGCAAAAGGCACTGGGCCCTGAGCGCGGGTGATGGCTGTGGAGAAGGTGAGGGGTGGTGGGGTTTGAGAGACAGAAGGAAGACTTCATGGATTTGGCTACTGTAGGGAAGTTGGGGTGGGGGGTAGAAACTTGGGAAGATGCCCATTTGGCAGGGGGTTCAGTTTAAGCACATTGTGATGATATCTAGTAGGGTAGCACGGGGTGGGGAAGAGAGAGAAGAAAGAGAGAGGAAGAGAGGGAAACTTGTTTGAGAATGAAGATTTGGACATTTTTGCTTTGCTATAAGGCAAGGAAGCTGACTGGTGCTCTCTTCTACTCACATATATCTGTGTCATAGAATAAACAAAAGCGTGGGGACGCTATACCATGCTCCTGAGTGGCATAAGTCCATCTTCCTAGCTTATCTCTGACCATCCCTGCAGAAAGCCAGAGTTGACACTCCATGTTGTTTGCACAGCAAGGGTGGGGAGGGAGAGAGCCATTCATCTCCCCTTCCCCCCCACCCCCAGAACATCTGCTGCCCCTGTGGTGGGGGTGGTTGGTAGCACACCTCCTAAGCCCTGGCAGATACAGGAGGGCTGCACGGGGCTGAGCTGATGGCTGAAACCAAAGAAGCCCCAAACCTGTTGTCAAAGCAGCTGCATAAACCATAAATTCCTTGTAGAATCAGCCCCAGTGGCTGTCAAAGGGGAGGGAATGAAACAAGAGGAGCTATAGTTGGTATAGATTTCCCTTTGGTTTCTTCATCCAGCTCAGAGCTCGTAAGTGCGGGGATCCATGTTTTTTCTTGGAGACAAAAATCCATGGCTGTGTTTTCCTTTGGATTCCCTCAGTCACAGTGGGGCAGGGAAGCTTTACAACCTCGGTGGGTGGTTCCACCTCGGAGTTGACTCTCATTCCCAATAGAGCATTGAAGAGCCTTGCAAAGTAAATGCCAAGCCAGCCCTTCCCTGGGCCTTTGGGGGCTTCTTGTCGTGTCGATCTTCATGGCGTCATTAATGTCTTTTTACGGATGAGGGAAAGTGATTCTGTGAATTTGTCTCTGCTTCATTTTTTTCCTCCTCGCAGATTACAAGTTAAAAACTTGGTCAATCAAGTGGGGTCCCATGCAGGTCTCCAAGAGAGGGCTGTATACCGTACATACATTGTGTGTTTTGTGTGGGTGGGTAGAGTATATGTGTGCTGAGAAGTGGCTTATCACTAAATTCAAATTTTAGCAAATGTTTTAGTTTACTTGGTGCTACTCAATTATGTAAAAGAAAAAAGACAAATAGAAACTCACACTGTTGTTTAGAGCCATGATAATGGTTCTAACCATGATAAGGGCAGTAATCTTTATTTTTTCTTTTTTAAAAAATAAATTTTATTGTGTGTAGTTGAGGTTTACAACATGATGCTATGGGATACATATAGATAGTAAAATGGTTACTGTAGTGAAGCAGATTAACACATCTATTTTCTCACATAGTTACGATTTTGGCGACAAGAGCAGATAAAATCTACTTATTTAACAAAAGTCCCTACTACAATGTAATTTTATTAACTTCAGTCTTCATGTTTTACTTTAAGTCTCTAGGCTTGGTCACCTGGGTAGTAATCTTATATCTTACATAACTACCTTCCTTCCTTCCTTCCTTCCTTTCTCCTTCCTTCCTTCCTTCCTTCCTTCCTTCCTTCCTTCCTTCCTTCCTTCCTTCCTCCCTCCCTCCCTCCCTCCCTCCCTTCCTTCCTTCCTTCCTCCCTCCCTCCCTCCCTCCCTCCCTTCCTTCCTTCCTTCCTTCCTTCCTTCCTTCATTCCTTCCTTCCTTCCTTCCCTCCCTCATCTAGCAAACTTTTATTGAGTAGCTCCTATGTGCCTATTATAACATTAGGTGCTATGAATACTGAAATGGTTCAGAGGCATCCCTGTCCTTGAGGAGCTGTCTACCCTTGCTGTGCCTTGAGAGCATTCCCTGTAATTTAGAAGCAGGCTTATTCTGAATGCCAGTCAACAATAACCAGCTGTGTGTTACTTTGGTGCCATCACTGAAGCGCCATCTTGATATCTGTATTTGGAATCCTTCCCAGCTGTGCTAATTGGTTTGCGTTGATCCATTCACACTCTATCATCCAGTCTCCAGCTGACTGAGGACAACCTTTTACCCGATAACTGGCCACAGCTGGAGGCACAATCTATGGTTCTGGAAGGTAGGAAAATCAACTGGAATGCATCTTTGGGAGCTTGGAATTAATTAGGACAAAGTCTGAACAGTGCAGTAGGATTATACCCCTTACTGAGAATCATTTCCTCTCTCTCCTGGGTATTTTCCATCGTCGTACAAGCATGCGCCAAGATACCATTAAAAACAAGAGCCTCAAAAACCTACCATGGCAAAACTTCTTGAAAAGTCGTCTCTCGTGTCTGTATCCTCGTTTTCATCTCTTATTCTTTTTTTTTTTTTGAGACAGAGTCTCACTTTATTGCCCAGGCTAGAGTGAGTGCCGTGGCGTCAGCCTAGCTCACAGCAACCTCAAACTCCTGGGCTCAAGCAATCCTGCTGCCTCAGCCTCCCAAGTAGCTGGGACTACAGGCATGCGCCACCATGCCCGGCTAATTTTTTTTCCATATAAATTAGTTGGCCAATTAATTTCTTTCTGTTTATAGTAGAGATGGGGTCTCGCTCTTGCTCAGGCTAGTCTCGAACTCCTGAGCTCAAACGATCCGCCCACCTCGGCCTCCCAGAGAGCTAGGATTATAGGCGTGAGCCACCGCGCCCGGCCTCATCTCTTATTCTTTCCTCTCCTTGCCATTTGGGCTTCTGTTCCTCCCTGTGGGGAGATTACTCTTGCAAGGTCACCAATGACTTTCACATTGCCAGGCTCAACTGTGGCTTTTCTAGACCCATATTGGCATCTCAGCAGCATTCACCTTACTTGCGCATCTTCTCAGTTACTTTTTATTGGCTCTTTCTCTTTTGTTTGGCCTGCAAACATTAGAGTGCCCGTGACCCCCAACTCTCCTGTAGTTAGCATCTTCCCTGGGCAATTGTACATAGCCCCAAAGCTTTCCAAGGTACCCACAGCAGGTGACTCTAGAGTTTACCTCTCTTTAATCTTTCTCCAATTTCCTGCTTGACTTCCCCATTTGGAAGTCTAAGAAGTACCTCAAATTTAACACGGCTCCATAATTCCTTATTCTCACCTCCACTTCGTGTTCTTCCCTGGCTCAGAAAATGACACGCAAGAGCTCAGACCCCCAAACCAGGTTGGTGTCATCTTTGCTCTTTTCCCTCATACTCCACGTACAGGCATTCCGGCAAGTCCTCCAAAATACAGATCATCCCCATCTCCTGGCCAGCAGCACCTGGTTCCAAGCCACCGGCATTTCTTGTCTTGCTTCCCTTCAATCAATTTGTACCTAAGTAGTCATAGTATTTTTAAAAAACATAAATCGGATTATTTTATTTTAAAATCTTCTGATAGAGTTCCATTTAATTTAAAACAAAATCTGAGAGCTTAGCCATGGCCTCCTCCATCCACAGCATGAGCCCTGCGAGCTTCTCTCGTGCCAGCCCCTGCCACTTCCTTCCACCCACACTCTCTCCTGCAGCCACACTGGCCTCCCTTCCACTCTTCGAGCTGCCTACTCATGCCCACATCAGGCCCCACACCTGACGCTCATTTGTGTGACTCCTCTGCCCCCAGATCTTCACGTGGCTACTGCCCTTTCTTACATTTGCATCTCAGTGGACACATCCCTGTCTTACAATGGCTTTCCCTGGCCATCTGAAAATGCCAGGCACTTTGTTACTCCATCACAACAAGGTGTTTTACTTTTTATTGTTATTTCTTCTCACCATCTGAGATGATCTCGTTCACTTACTATTTACTCGTATTGCCTGTCTTCCTCCAGCAGAATGCAACGTGGGTGGGAGCACAGACCTTAACTATCTTACTTAATGCTCAATGCCCAGGGCCTGCAGCAATTCCCCAGAGCACATAGTGGGTGCTTGTAAGTCACTCCTCTGCTCACAACTCTTCACTTCCCATCTTATGCTGAGTAAAGGTCTTGCCCTTTTGATGGCCTATAAAACTTATGTGCAACATCTCTCCTGCTACACTAACCACCCTCTCTGAGCTCATCCTCTTTCTTTCTTGCTCTGATCACCCTGTCCTGCTCATGATATGATGAACATGCCCAGTAGGTTCCTTTCTCAGGGTCTTTGCACTTTCTCTCTCTCTGCCAGGAACTCTCTCACCCGAGATATCCACGATGTGCTATTTAATTCTTTTGTGTCTTTCACCGAGGGCTTCTCTCCCTTCTCCATCACAAATTTAAGTCTCCACCCTGACATTTCCTCTCTTCTGTATTTTTCTCCTTGGCACTTCATGCAATCTAACCTGTTAATATTTTACTTACTTTTCCTGTTTGTTTTCTATCTTGCCCTGTTAAGTTCTCTAGGAGGGCAGGGATTTTTCCCTGTTTTGCTCACTGCTTGTGCAGTACCTGGCACACATAGTAGTTCTCAGTAAGCATTTATGGAGTGAATGAAAAATCAGGTAGAGCCAGGTGGGCTCCATTATGAATTCTGGACTTCACTGGGAAGCCATCCAATGATTTCAAGGAGAAAACTGTCAATGAATTCTCCTTTGAAAAAATATTGCTTTGGAGACTTGGGACAAATGGATTGGCAGAGTAGGTGTGGACATTGAGTGACAAGTTAGGGGGATCTTGAAGGAGTCTGGGGGAAGAGATAATAATAGCCTGGCTAGGGATGTGGTCGTGGGGATGGGGAAGAGGAGTGGATTTAAAACAGTTAAGAGGTTGACTCTATAAGACTCAGTGATTGATTAGAAGTGAGAAGCTAAGCTGCGTCAAGAACAAATCCCCGGTTTCTAGCGTGAGCCCCTATGTGAATGGTTGTTCTATTCCTGGAGACAGAGAACACTGGAAGAGGAAGAGATTTCAGGCAGAGGGGATCAAGGGCTCAAAGTCTTTGGGCTTGCCGAGTTTCGGGTGTCTGAGAGGTAGCCCAGTGGAAATACTGCGCTGGCTGTTGGTCAGGAGCTCAGAAGATCTGAGTCATTTGCACATAGATAGTGCATGAAGCCATGGAAGTGAATGGTAAACAAAAACTGGTGTTAGGTTGCACCTGTGAGACCAAAACTCACCAAGTATTTTCATGGTTCCAACATGGCTATTCTCTCTGGGAGGATTCATTTGCTATTTTGGGTGTCATAGTACTCACCGTCTCTAACTGGAAGCTTCAAGGGTGAATCCCTTCCTCCTGCCAAGTCCTACCTGCAACCATCTCATTGGAGTTTCTCTGGACACAATTGCAGCCCTGTCTTTAGACTCAGCTCTGTTTTGGGGTCTCCCTTCTGCATCACCCAGGGGCTGCTTCAGCAGCCAACCGGCTATGAAGAAGGGGGTGAGGGATGGTGACCGTCACCCAACCCAGCTGCAGATGGGCCTCTGTACGTACCTGCACTCAGACCACCGTTATTCACTGTTACGTGGAAACAGGGGGCGGATGGTTCAAGAATGAAAGCGCGTGGAACTAACACAAGTGTCTTCAATTGGAAAAAGATCTTGGTTATAGTTCTGTGAACATTGTGATATCTCTGTTTTATCCTGAATCAGGTATACAAAACCACACATTTGGCTTTTTTTTTCCTTTTTATATTTAAAATACTTTGAAAAATCGATTACATGTTAACTGTAAAAAGTTCAGTGTAGGCGGGCGTAAGTGAAAAACACAAGTCCTTTTTCCTCTCTGCATTTTTTTTTCTTTTTAAACTGATTCAATTGATTGTCCTGTTAAATTTTATTTGACGTTCAAATTGGTTGGGTTCAGCAACTCGGCACGGTTCCCCCTGGTCCCGCTCTTAGGTTTCTCAGCAGCAGCTGTTCGAATGGATGTCTTGCTCGGGCTGGGGGCTTTCATGCGACTTCTGCAGGCTGCGTTGGACTCCACGGCACCTGGGCGTACAGTCAGATCTTTTCATTCCTGGGCAGGAGATGGCATGCTCTGAGGACAGGCAGCTGCCTCCCCTCCGGAGGACAGGGAGCAGGTGGGGCAAGTGAGCAATGTGCCACCAAATCCCTTGCAAATGTCCACCCCCCCCCTTCCCCAGCAGAGGTTGCCAAACTGGCCGAATACCACGGGGAGATTTTTTCCACTGTGAACAACTGTCCCCAGGATAGTGAGCCGGGGATCACATTTCGGGAATCTCGGGTTGCCCTTGAGAAGCCCCGAGGATGGCCGTCCAGTGTGTGCCGCTGATCAGGAGGCTCCAAAGAGAGGCGATGAGGCAGTCAGGAGGAGCTGGGCAGGAAGGGGGCCTGCTGCGGCTGCAGGGAGTCAGAGACTCCCAGCGTTCCCTTCAACTTTTCATGGAGGGAAAGCATCCAAATCGTGACAACTCACACTTTTAAAAAAATTTGCTTCATTTCATCTTAGTTTTCCTTTCTTTTAGAATTTTTTTCATTCCATTTCGATTTAGTTTCCAATCCAATTTGAAATACAGTATTATGAAATCTAATTTAAATTTAATAATTTATTTAAGTAACTGAACACTTATGATAATGTTACTGTACCCATTTTCTTTCTTGTCATCATTTGGCTCTGAAATGTATCATTAGTTTCACTGATACGTTCATTTCTTTCATTATCTTCGTTCTCAGCACCACCCATCTCATTATTCGTCACATATCTTACGCATGAATATATCCTCTTCAGTAAGATTTTCAAATAACACTGATCCCTTGCATTTGAGGGCACTTTGCAGTTTGCAAAATATACTCACAATTATTCCCTCATTTAACCTTAAAAAAAGAAAAACCACAAATCGCCTTCTTCATCTGGCTAAGGAGGAATCTGAAAGAGCTTGAGGGATTGCAGGAGTCAAACAGGGATCTATCCTCCTCTCTGGGGTAGCCTTCCCTCCACCACGTGCTTGAAGTGGAGGAGAATCAGAGCCCCCAAAAGAGGCCCATTGACAGCAGGATGGATCAAAAGGAGGTCATTTACAAGAAGGTGCTCCCAGCTAATGGTAGGGATCTACATATCTTTCAAAAGGCCCTGGACAAAGAGCCAGGGCTGGTGGTCTTTCCCAGAGCAAATAGAGGGCAAAGGAGGTGGAGGAAGAAGAAGAGGATGGCTGCCTGAAGGTGGGAAGTCAGAAGGCAAATCTGGTCTAGTTCAGTGACTTTACATCTCTTCTCCAGGCTCTGTTTGGCTCTTGACCGTGGCCCAGCCCCTTTGTGACAGCACCAGCTCAAATCGGGTGACTTTCTTAGATTCTGTACCTGGGGGCGGGGTGTGGGGCTGGGGTATGGTGATGGTGCATTGGTTTGGTGACCAAGGGGATAGAAAGGGGCTCCAGGAGGCAGCAGCTGGTAGCGCAGCACATGAATAGCAGACAGAGGATGAGGTACGTATCCCTCACCACAGGTCTTCCTCCCTCGCTCCCTGGCACTGCCTGTCACTAGGGCAAATCAACCAGGCGAGACAGCTCCCCTCTGTTTCCACCCGTTCCCCTCAAGCGTTATTTTATGTGTCTTTGAGTTATTTGAGTCAGCACTTGGAACTCATTTTATCCACATTTCACCACAAAAGCATGTTGTTGGGGAGACTTTGGGGGAATCAGGGTGGAACTCCGAGAAGGATCTGTTTCTGGGCTTTGCACTCTATTAAAGGGGAACAAACTTACCTGGACTCCATCCTTTGGGGCTTGGTTGGGTATAACTTGAGGGGCCTTTCTTTCATCACATTATGCTGCTTGTCTTGATATCTAAATTGCTAGAATTAACTCTCACTGCTCCTGAGACAGAGAAGTGGGAAAAACAGCTCATCCTTACAGCAGGGGTAAACTGAGGCTCGGGTTTGTAAAAGGAGCCAATGCCAAAGCTGCAAGAAAAGTCACATACAACGCGTCTCAGAGTTTCCAGTCTTCAAGTGCCTGTGATAGTTAAGGCACAATGGGAACACCATGGGGCTGGGTACTGGTCCACCTCTGCCCCCAGTGTGAGCTTGGGCAAGCCATTTTCTGTCTCTAGGCCTCAGTTTCCTCATCACAAAAATGAGAAGATTAGACTAGGTGATTGATATTGATAGTATTGATATTTATAATTAATAGACTGGTAATTCTAATATCATTTGATACAAAATGTGAAGCTTCCCAGCCTAGGAGATTGGCAAGGTCCTGGAGCGGTGGGATGTTACTTCTCTACTTTCAAACACCCTTAACATCATTTTGCTTTGCAACGTTCTCCAGATTTTGGTTCCCTTCTAACCCCTGCTAGTGTAGATCTACCCAGATACACGGTTCCCCTTCCAGGCTTCACTTCCTTCATTCTGATACCCTGTATCTTCTGGGAATGGCCCTTGCTAAGGGGTTACCTGGTGATGACGACTTTGCTAAGCTGCCTCAGTTTCTCCCCCTCATGGCTGAGAAGGGTCATCTGCAGAGCCACATTGGAGCTGGCACACATTTATTTTATCACCTCTCTATAGAAGGGTGCTTAAATATCTGGGGTCTCCCCAACTCAGTGTCCCAAGGGTTGAGTTCTATTTGTAGGAAATAATGGTGCCATTGCATCCAGGCCTAGATGCCTGTAAGCTCTTTCATTGGCTCTGCATGCCAGAACTTTTAAGATCAAATCTCTCTGCTCTTAGCCCATCTCATAAGTTCTTTGGCGAATAAAGGATGCATTAGCCTTCAAAGGGATAAACAGCACGGACCAGGTAGCTAGTTCTTGTGGAAATGATTGAACTGTATCAAACTACAGAACAATCAATTTCTGAAACCCCAGCTGGTGTTTGTTGGGAATATGTTGCTTGTCTTAGATAACATATTGGGGCTGTTTGCATCCAAGTCTGTAAATCAGAATTTCCCAAAGCATATTCAGGAACACTAGTTCTAAATAAAATGATGGCTCAGTGATGAAATAAGTATTTGGGAAATACTTGTACTAACTTTAAATAGGATTCATTTCTGCAGGATTTCTCAGAAGCTATAACAAGTCAGTATACTTTGTAAATCTTTAAGGAAGAGTATAACTTTTAGCATTTTCCAAACTTATTTGACCACAAACCTATTTTTTCATAGACTGTTTTTCTGAATTATTGAGTTGCACAGAATCTACTTTTGAATACTACCTCAAATGAAAGAAATTGCTCTAATGCAATTTTGTGAAGTTGATTGGTGGGAAGATATTTTGGGCCAGGCTGGGCACTGAGGTGCTTGAAATTTTACATTTTGAGTGGCTACCTTTTCCTAATTAGCATTTGCTTACAGCAGTCTGGTTTTGTGTTCATCTTCAAGAGCTCAATTTTGCCCCCTAGTGTGTCCAGTCAGATCCTGAATTTTCTATGCAGGAAAATTGTCCTAAACTTGGGAAGTGACCTTGGCAGTCTCTACAAGATAAAATTTTTTTAAAGTCACAAAAAAGATAATACTGCTATTGTACATGATATCACTTAAAACCCATTATGATGCAGATAATACTTGTTTTGAAATGAGAAAATAAAGGTAAGCAAAATGAAGAGAATAAAAACCTATAATCTTATGGTTCGATGGTTCACTAACACCTTTTCAACATGTATATACTTTCAGTTTTTTAAATCTACATACATACATAGAAATTCATACCCCTCCGCCAAACTAAAAAGAAAATTTTTTTTCTAGCCTTTTTTGGGGTACATTTCATTCGAAGCTCAGTTAAGAACCTGCTCCTTGGATAATTTTGGTCTTTTTGAAGAGGGTGGGAGGATAGAGAAGGTGCAATATTAAAGGGATAACTCAGGAGCTAAGTAACCCACTATGGTTTGTGGATAATAGCACCAATATCTTCCAAGAGGAACATACGTACTTCTAATGGCACCAAATGACAGTCTTTCCTGGCCGTGTTAGTTTCCTGTGGCTGCTGTAATGAAGTAAGAACCACAAACTTGGTGGATTAAAACAACATTGATTTGTTGTCTTACAGCTCAGGAGGACAGAAGTCCAAAATCGCCTCAATGGGCTAAGGTCAAGGTGTTGGCAGGGATGGCTCCTCCTTTCCTTGTCTTTTTTAGCTTCTAGAGGCGCCTGCATTCCTTGACTAGGGGCCCCTTTCCTCATATCACATCAACCTCTTGCTTCCATCATCACGTTTCCTCCCACTGACCCTGACCCTCCCACTGCCCTCTTCTGAGGACCCTTGGCCCCCCCCATAATCCAGGATCATCCCCCCATCCTAAGATCCTTAACTGTATCACAGCAGCAAAGTCCCTTTTACCATAAAATGCAACATACTTGCAGGTTCTGGGGATCAGGGCGTGGGCATATTTGGGAGGGCCATTATTCAGTCCTCTGCACTGGATTTTTATTTGTTTTTAAAGACTTTAAGACAAAAATTAGGTGTTCGTTTTCCGGAAGTCATGGTTTCTAATGGCCCTGGATTGATCTGGTGGATAGGAGAGTTTGTTGGATGGTGGCAGAAAGTTAAATAAAGCCCACTTGTGTCACCTGCCTCGCCTGCACTTCTGGGACTGACACAAAATGCTTTGGCCACCTACTGCTCTGGGGGCACAATTGGGCATTCTTGGAGTGGCTCAGAGCCAGGTCCCAGAAGCTGTCGTGTACCATCCTTTCCATTCTAAACTTGAGAACGTAGCACTTCAGAGTGCTCCCTCCACATTCCTTGCCTGGCTACGTGCCCCCTTTGAAGTTCCGTACCAGCTGTCGTCTATAAATAAGGCATGGGCAGTGCTATCAAAGCCCTGAGATGAAGGGCACAGCTCACTTACAGGAACATTGGAAGTGCAGGATGGCATGAAGGGGGGGATCCTGGTGTCACACTTCTTCTGCAACCTCTCCTCAATCCTCCCACTTCCAACCTGGTGTAAAAAATACATGCAGGCCCCAGAGAGAACAATCAAAGCTCTGTCACACTTGGCAGTCTCTTTCTTGCTCCCCTTTAACGAGAAGGAAGAAAACAGAACTGAGCATTTGGATGAGAGCCCAGTAGCCCACGTGGGTTCAGGCTTTCCCCGGGCAGCAGTGCCTCCTGGATGTCTCGCTGGGAGGCAGCACTAATGATGACTCCATTGACCGGGGCTTACCCTTGACCTATCCTTGACTTCACTGTGCCAGGTTATCTCATTGCATCCTCGTGACTGCACCCTGGAGCTGGGGTGTAAGAATTTCCACTTCACAGATGGGGAACTAGGGCTGCGGAGAGGTTAGTCAGCTACCCCTACAAATTTTCACTTTTAAGCACACATAGAAAATGATAATATTTGAACTTCAACCTTAGGTAAACTGAGAGAGCAGCTTAAGGCAGAGGTAACTGGCCTTGGTCTCCAGCTGCCCCAGGTGCCACTAGCAGTGGTCCTGAAGATGACAAGACCTTAGCACACCTGTGACCCACTCATAGGTAACTTGCCCAAGACTACCAGATTAGTAAGATGTAGACTTTGAAGCCTTGTTTATCCAATTCTTGAGTCTAGATTCTCCCTCTCTTCCCAACCCATTTTAGAAATACTGATCTCTCTGGAAGCATCTCAAAGTGAAATCATCATCTTGCCTCTAAACCATCTTCTCTTTTCTGTTATCCTGCTGTCCATCTTCTGCTAGCTTCCCTAGGGACAGATCTTGGGACAGGCATTCCTGAGCAAGGTGTTTATTGAGGGAGTGGCCCCAGGAGGTAATTTGTAAAGGGATTGAGCAGGGGAGGAAGCAAAGACGTGGTTTAGCTGAACTCTAGCCTCAGCCTAATTCCTCAGGGAGCTTGGGAGAGTGAATGGCACTAGGGAGTTGTTCCTCTTTGAGGCCAGGGGGTTGGCCTTTTGCACTCCACAGCAGTCAGTCCATGGCTTTGGACTGCTCTGGGGGAAAGATGGAATCTTCTAGGCTTTCCTGAGCAAGGTGGCTCCCCGTGCTGAGGGTAGTTTTAGGGAGAAGGTTGCAGCTGTAAGGGAACCCCCACTCACAGCAGCTGGGGGATGGGTACATGGCCTGGTAGAGGGCATCTGAGCTGGGCCTCAATAGCCCCCACCGCCTGTGGTCTCAAGTATCACACCCCATCTGTCCAGCTGCCCACGCTAGAAACCTCACTCATCTGTAATATCCTTTTCTACTATAATACATCATGTCATTGGGCAGTGTCTCTGGGTCTGTACTAGAAATTCCTTTCAAACTTGCTCTCTCTTCTTTGTGCCTCTGGAATTGAGGCAATCATCATTTTTCTATTAGTATATATATATAATCACCATCATTATATTAATCCATTTTCCTTGGACCATTCCCAAAGCCTTCTTTTTGCATCTATTTCCCCCCTGCCAATCCAGACAGTCTGCAGAGTTACCTGTTGATATCATTTGGTGGCCTAAAAACACTGACAGCCTTTCAAAGCCTACAGGATAAAATAATCACTTCCATGGTATGGTCAAAAATACTCTTCAGATCATGTGAGGTGGCTCACATCTGTAATCCTAGCACTTTGGGAGGCCTGGGGAGAGGATCACTTGAGGCCGGGGTTCCAGACCAGCCTGAGCAAGATGATGAGACCCTGTCTCTACAAAAAAATAAAAAAATTAGCTGGGTGTGGTGGTGAGTGTCTATAGTCTCTGCTACTGGGGCGACTGAGGGAACAGGATCGCTTGAGCCCAGGAGTTTGAGGTTGCTGTGAGCTATGATGATGCCACTGCACTCTAGCCTGGGCAACAGAGCCAGACCCTGTCTCTAAAACAAAAAAACAAAACAAAACCAAAAAAACCCCCAAACAACAACAACAAAAACAAAAAACCTTTTCATAAGGTGGCCCTTCTCACCTGTCAGCGTTTCTCCTGTTTTCCTAGCGCTTCTCAGACACACTCACTATGTTTTTGTTGGATGAGGCAGCGAATGAAGAGTGATGGTTTTATGCGGAGGTTTACATTTCAGGTTCATGTGGAGAAATTGTCTAGTTTTCAAAGACTGTCTGAAAACTAGGATACTGTGAGTGGGAGCTCAGTAATTTGAGGTCTGAACTTGGTGTGAACTCCTATGTGTTGCTTGTTTTAACTTAAAATAATGTAGTGAGTGTCTTACCTGATGAAGGTTTATTTGCTTGTTTGCTTTTTAACCCTTTGCACTCGCCTGCTTTTTTCTCGATTCCTTTATTCTACTCAGGATTTAATTTTTTAAATACCCTAGATTTTACAAAGCGTGGCAGTAGAATAAAAAACTGGAGTTTCTTTTCATACAAACTTATTTATTTGGATTTTTTTATATTTCAAATTATTGATACAGTCAAAGAGTAATTTTAATCTCTATAATTTTTGCTAACCATGTCGAGTCACACTCGACATCTGAGTGCAAAGGGTTAAATGTACAAAGAAGGTCAGAGATTATTCTATCATGACCAGAATCTTGCCACTTTTGAATCTGCCCAGGCTCAGCACCCCCCAACCTCACACTGAACCCATTTTGTTTGACTTATGCTGGGGATTCAAATTGGTGTATCGATGTCTACATTGAAAAAATACGGAGAGATCAATTATTTCTTGAGGTGATGCTGCTGGTCTTTACGGGTAATAACAAAACAAGCAGCAATTATTGCTGTTTTCCTGCAGCTCTGGTCAGGAGTGGGTGGGGCTGGCTGGGGGACACAGGGAATGAAGCTCAGAAGGAAGTACAACGGCTGCCCGAGGGTGAGTGTGGGTCCAGCATCTCGTGAGCCACCCAAACGTGGCATTACTCGGGAGTGGCCACAAGGACGGAAACCAGATCCGAGTGACTGAGGCTGCAGCCAGAAGCAGATGGACAAAGAGGACAGGTTTTGAGGACTGAAGAGGACAGACTCTGGGAAGCGTTAGCTGAGAGGGATCTACAGGCTTAGTCTTGGGCTTGGAGGGTGCTACGAAAGGCACAAAGGAGAATCAGATCAAATTGTGCCTCTTTTACAAAAATTATGTTTTCTCCATACGTATCATCCTACTACTTAGAACTGTTGTATAAGTTAATATTTTTCATAAACAAAGATCTTTTGTTTTTTTTTTTTTGCATGTATAGCTGCAAGAGTCATAGCAGTTCAGCTATTGGATTGAACCCCAGAGATCTCTGTGGGCATGGGGCTGTGGTTTGCATCTCAAGACCACAGCACATGGGACCTCCAGGTGTAAGGTCCACACCTTTAACCTGGCACCACAGTCTCTCCCAAAGCCAGTGGGTCTTGCCCTAGTTCTGCAGCTTTATTTTGCTCTTTCTCAGTACGTAGCTTTCAGTTGTACTTTGGTATTTCTATTGCTTCAAAGAAAAAAAAAAACAGCCTCTTTCCTCTCTCCATCTATGGAAATCTCACCCCTCTGTCTGTGTCTCACTCAGATGTCAGCCCCTCCAAAGGCCTCTGTGATCATCTCAGAGTGACGTGACCACTCCTTTCCCTGAATTTATCATGTGTCCCTCCTGTGAGGTGCTTCTTATGTCCTGCCGTGTGTTGCTTTGTTTGTAAGTGTTTTTTATTTATTTATTTTTCCAACTGGATGGAAAGCTTCTGGAGGGCAGAGGTTATCTTACGGCCCTTGCAGCAGCTAGCTTGGCACCACAGGTGTCAGTCAGCACTTGCTTTGTTGATTAATTGGATCATATTAGAATGGAAAGTTCTGATTTTCCATCGGCTAATTCGGTCTCTTTATTAAGCGATAAATGAATGCAACTAATGGCAGCACATACTAGTTACAGGATCAGTTCTTCAGGATGTTGATTGGGTGTCCATCTGTGCTGTGGGTCTTGTTGGGGCTGAAGGGGAGGTTTCTTTCTAAGTGCATCTCCCTTCTCTATGTCCCTCTGAAGTTCCCTTATGGCATCAGTACCTATTTAGTCTACACAGAACAATGCACATGTTAATTATGGCTGGGAACACGCATTTGAGTTCATGATCCAGAGATTGGATTGCTAGTCCTGACTCCATGCTAGTTACTTGCGACTTTAGAAGAGCTGCCTGATATTCCTGGGTGCCACTCTTTTCTCATCTTTGCCATCTGTAAAATGGTACAATAACCCACAAGGCCAGTAATAAGGATTACATGAACTAATGAGTTAAAAAAAAAGAAAACGTTGAAAAGCAAAACAAAGTGAAATAAAAACCCAACTATATCATCATAGGATGCAGATATCCTGAGCATAGTGTCTCATGCATAGTCCACACAAAGAGGTGTTGCCATAATCTTGCTCATGATTTGTAACTTTATTAATTTATTCATTTGTACATCCATCTATCCATTATTCGCTTTGTTGAGCACCTATAATGTACCAGACATCATGTGCCAGAATTAGAAGTCTTACACAGCATGTGGTGAGACTGGGTGTACCACCCGGTCTGGCATACACAGTCTGTGCATAGGGTGTGCCTTCCTCACCTGGGGAAGGTTGGCTGGCACTCAGATGAGTCCCTGCAGGTGGCAGTACTTTCCTGAGCAGAGGACCCAAGTCCAGGATGCAGCCTAGTTCAGAAACCAGATTTGCCAAGATAACAAGGGAGATCAATTGCTTAGGTGAGTTCTTCACCTAATTCTAAGAGACCGCAGTGTTATTCTCTGATGCTCACTGGTTTGTGATCTGGTGCATCCTCGCTGGTCTAGCTCTCCCTATACCCATGCGTCTAAGAGCCAGACTGTAATCAGATGCTTGCTTGGTGGCATGGAATCAGAAGTGGGGGCTGGTGGTGGGATTCAAATGTTTACGAGCACGCAGCTTACGTACCTGATGCAAACTTCTCCACAAATCGTACCCTGCAATGGAGTCAGACAGACGTGGTTCCCATGCCCAGCTCTACTCCTTACTAGCTGGGTGACCTTTCATACTTTCCTTATGCTTCGTTTTTCCTATTTGTAAAGTGGGGGTGATGAAGGAGCCTACCTCTATGGTGGTTATAAGAATGAATAAAATAGGCAATGAAAAAGTTAACAGAGAGCTCAATACAGGCTAGTAATTATTATTAGTTTTAAACATCTGACGTGCGTGTACATGATGAGTCATGCTCATTCACTCATTCATTCAACAGATGTTTACTGAGTACCTACTATGTGCCACCCCTGTGAATAATATGAGTTCTGTCCTTGTATTGCTGGAGTCTATTCAGCTATATTTAATTAACCATAAAGAGATGCATGACCCAATTTGGTGGAGGTGGTGGATCTCTTTAAAATGGTGAGTATCTGACACTTGTTTGTCCTTAGCTTTCAGTTACAATAGCAGCTAGGGGGGCTGATGCTTTCTATTGGTTTTAAGTGAGTCACAAGTCCACCCAGATTTAGGAGAAGGAAGATGCAGATCGCACCTTTCAATGAGATAATTGACAAAGAATTTGTAATCATTTCTTAAAAAACCATCACACTATCCATCTTTACAGATAGACTATCTGAATGGTTTTCTACGCTATATTAACAGCTTTAAGTCTTACTGAGCAATTTGATTCATTACTTGTTGTTTTCATGATTGAAGTGTGCCGACAATCTTATTTCCAGATTTTTGGAGTTGTCCCACTGTCATTTATGTTTATGTGTCCTCCCCCCCCCCCCCCCCCCCCCCCCCCAGCCATCAGGTATTGAACACTATGCTGTTTTCTCAGCTGTGAAATATTTGCCAGCAAAGGGGCGAACATTTCTTCCATTTGTTAAACAGTTTCTTTTAAGGTATAAAACTTAACAGTATCATAACATTCTGCTGCTAAATAAAGCGTTCCACGGGGCTACAGAAATGTATGATTTCAATGTCACTTGTAATTTTAAAACTAAGTGTGAGATGCACTTCAGAAATCTCAGTTGGGCTCCTGAACCTCAGATAGTAACATGGTATCCAACTAGAAAAAAATTAATTGCTTTCCTGCTGCTGCTCCCTGCTGGTATGATTTATTTTAAATTCTGCCGAACCCTGGGAGAAAGAGCTGTACTGTAATTCAGAAACTGACATATGCTGTTTTGCCCACATCTCTCACAGAAGCTCCAAGTTCAAAGACAAGAACGTTCCTGTGGTCTGGAAAACATTGGCTATTGCAACATCTATTTCATCTGACATGGCAGGAATTGAGTTATTCCACTTAAGTGAATTTTGTGAGCAACTGAAGTCTATCCCCTTTGAGTGCCAAAGTATTTTAGTAAATGTTTAATTTTTCTGGAATAAGATCTGTCTAAAGTGTATCACATTCACTTCCCTGTTTTCTTGGATGTAGGGTGGTGACCGACCATTCTGGTTTTCCTGAGACTTTTCCTGTTTTAGCACTAAAAATTCCATGTCTTGGGAGAGCTCCCAGGCTTAGGCAAACTGGGACATCTGGTCATTTTACAGTTAGATGTGAACTTGATTTCATGACTTGCTGATGACTCTGTGCCATCAGTATGAACACGCTATGCTGAGTGTTGCAATCCAAGGATGCCCTTGTTGATGACTGACGTGTATAGTAGCACCACATGCTCCCAGACCGCATGATGCTAGAGTAGCCAGCCAGCTCTGATGGTCTGAGTGAGGAACCACCTGTATTTCAATGCTTCCCTGTAGGTGCACGGGCTTTGTGAGCTATAGCCATCTGTGCCACCAGTACCTTTGCTGGTTTTCAGAACTCCCATCAGAAGCGTTACCGTCATCACAGTTTAGCTCCTGGATAAGTGGGGTCATTATTCTCAAAATAAGTGAGCGAAAAGGACAGAGGTAATAATGGGCCATGAAATGGCCCATTCCACCTTATTTCTTTTACAGTAGAGCTTGATTGCCCACTAGGAGGTTCTTAGAACACTGGAGCACAGAAACAAAAGTCTTGGGTATCATTGGGATTCTTTTAATCAACAGTGGGGAGGTGACTATGTTTCTATAAGAAAATTGGTGTGATTTTAGGATGAGGTCTTGGCCGCTAGGCTGCCAAAAGGCAATGTAAATATCCATTAGAGGCTATTTACCCGAGGAGAGATGGGTTAATTTATGGAAACCTCTTGCAGAAATAGTAAGAAATAAAACATAGTTTAGCCTCAGGAGACTTATCAGGAGACTCTACAACAGTAAAGTAGTCTGATTATGTTTCTGTCTCCCCTGCCAGACAGCAAGCCCTTTGAAGGCAGAAATGGTTATAAAAAAAAAAAAATTGGAATCACCTAAGTGATTCATGAATATAATTTTTTTTATAAAGATAAAAAGTTACTAATAATGTCGAAGTCTCCTTTGACTATTTCTCCCAAACTTGCTCTGTTCCCTCCTTCCCATTACCCATGTGCCAGGCATACAAAGATGGTTCAAATGATGCTTGTTGGTCTACACTGGAGGGGTCCAGAGTGGAAACTGAGGTTCAGCAGGTGGGCAGGTGGCAAGGTGGCCTCAGCCTGGCCAGGCACCCTCTCTCTACACCACTGGCTGAAGTGCTACAAAAATCATTTGACTTGTCACTGGTTGCCAAGTTGTGACATACAGCAGAGTTGGTATAAACTTCCACGCTTTCTATAGTCTTACTGTTCTTATCACAGTTGTGGCCACATTTCCACGGGTCTTAATCTGGTTCTGCTGAAGATGCTTCCCCAGGTCTTACTGATGGTCCTTGGAGGTAGAGACTCAGGGCTATCAAATTCTACCAGAGGAAGGGTGGGGAAGGAAGAAGAGCACATCCTATGGTCAGGGACCACAGGGCCTGGACTAACGTGATTGGAAAGCAGGTGATGTCGATTGGAATGGACAGTGGGACAGGGACAGAGAAGTCAGACGTGGACTAGGTAAGAAGGTGGTGTTGACCGTCCTAGACCTGGTGGTTCTCTGACTCCTTATCAAGAGATAGTCAATTAAAAAGTGGGCAAAAGACACGAACAGATGCTTCTCAAGAGAAGAAAGACAAATGGCCAAGAAACATGACAAAATGCTCAATGTCACTCATCATCAGGGAAGTACAAATTAAAACCACAATGATATATCACCTTACTCTAGTTCCAATGGCTTTTATTGAGAAGTCCAAAAACAATAGATGCTGCCGTGGAGGCAGAAAGGAAAGCGTACACACTGTTGGTGGGACTGCAAACTAATACAACCTCTACAGAAAACAGTATGGAGATTCCTCAAAGAACTAAAAGGAGACCTACCATTCGATCCAGCAGTTCCACTACTTGGTATTTATCCAAAGGAAAGGCAGTAGTTTTATCAAAAAGACACTTGCACTCGAATGTTTATCACAGCACAATTTATAAATGCAAAGATGCGGAATCAACCCAAGTGCCCATCAATTCATGAGCGGATTAATGAAAAGTGGTATACGTATATCATGGAGTACTACCCAGCCATAAAAAAGAAGAAGTAATACGTTTTGCAACAATCTGGATGGAACTGGAGACCATTCTCCTAAGTGTAGTATCACAAAAATGGAGAAACAAACACCACCTGTGCTCACTATTAAATTGGAACTAACCGATGATCGCACACGTGCACAGAGCGAAGTAAAACTCAGTGGAAATCAACCAGGGGGAGGGAGAGGAGGGGAGGGGAATAAACCTACCTCATGGGTCCTATGAACACTATTTGGGTGATGGGCATACCTATAGCCGGGACTCAAGCATTACAAAAATGATCCATGCAACCTAAAACATTTGAAACCCCTTTAATATTTTGGAACAAAAGAAAAGAGAGAGACAGTCAAACCAATGACAGAGACCCATGGTCCGGGTCCTACTGGAAAGTGATGGGTGTAAGTCAAGGATTTCCTCCAGGTTAAGGAAGCACGGCCCCAGGAGGGAGAATGGAAAGCGTGAAAACGAAAGGGGCTGGTCAACCTTTCTCAGCAAGTCTTTGAACAAGTCACTTCCTTTCTCTGCTTCTTTAGACCCATATGCCTACAGTGAGTATAGGAATATCTGCTCAGATATTGGCTTTCTGAGTCTGTCTTCTGGATGCAGAGCCAGAGACTGCTCAAACCTGGAGACCAGCCCTCTAGTGGCCCTCTCTCCTGGGCCACCTGTTCGGTTACTGACTTACTGGCCCGTTCTTTCAGCGTCGAATGCCTGTCTGTCCCGTGTGTGGACTCTTACTTCAGAATCCTTGTCTAGGGTAGAGCAGTCAGTGGAGAAAAATGCAAGACACTCTCTCTTTGGTCATTAATAAAGGGCCCCAAGGAAAAAGCCTAAAGTAGCTTGTGTTAATCATTAAACTTGCCCTGTGGTCAGCTCTGAATTTTTACTCTGGTACATGTTTGGCTGGGACACAAACAAGTTAGGTGAGTTACAGTCCAACATGAGCAAGTTACCTGCACAGTAGCTGCGGGCTGGGCTCTGACCAGAGAACACCGCCGTTGCTTCTTGGCAGAGAGAAACAAGATCATTTAGAGAGGAAAGATAATTTCTCCCTTGAGTCGCAACGAAGACAGAAACAGAAAAAAGGTAGTGTGATTCAGAAAAGTCTCTGCTCTCTGTTTTAGAGGTATGTATCTTTTGTTAACATTGTGGGACAAAAGGAAATGGAAGATCTATAGTGGCAGCTTGCAGCTTTGTCTCTCAACTTCCCAAAGGAGGGGAAGCCAAGAGGGAAGAGGGGGAAGAAGGTAGAGGAGAGAGAGAGGGAGAAAGAGAGAAGAGAGGAGGAAGAGAACATGACTAAACACACACAGCTCTCCTCTGTGGTTGAAAATTTTCTGATTTTAGGAAACAAAAGGAGACTGAGTTTATCTTTAGGAAGGATCAGTGGATTGGCTCATCCACACTAAGAAAACTTACATTTATTATGGACTTGGTTGCTCTATTTCAGAGGAAAAGATGCAAGTCTGAACACAGGGTTTTAAGAAAACCAATGTGCGAATGTTTATTTCCATTGTTCCAAGCTTGGGAGTAGGTACTGAAATGAAATAAATGGTAAAATCATGCAGCCAGATTGAAAACACAGTTTTCTGGGCCAAGTACATTCTGTTGGGTGTAAGGAGCAAGTCAGATCCCCTGCTTTTGGGCTATGTAGCAAAAACTCCTGAGTACCTTTCTCTAAGCAGTAGATGTATTTCTGAATATGGAATATTTGTAAATCAAATCCTATTCCAAATACACGTAAGATGTAATGACTTTTGCAACTTATGGAAACACTTGCTGAATCCACTTGAAAATTTTAGAATTCCTTTCCTAAATGCAGGTAACCTCTTACTCCTTTCGGTAGTGACTTCAGGGCAAGTACACAGATTTTTGCCTGTTTTCCCAGCTCTCAGCACAGTACTTGGCTTATACTAGGCATATCATAAATGTTTGCATTGTTGAATTAAATATAGATAATTTTATATTTTGGGCTATTCCAATCAGGACATACCTGTAAAGTGAGTTTATTCTAAGTGCTTTGGAGAGATTATCTTTCTGGGAGTTTATTGTGGGTTTTTTTTTGTTTGTTTTTTGGAGACAGAGTCTCACTCTGTTGCCCGGGCTAGAGTGCTGTGGCATCAGCCTAGCTCACAACAACCTCAAACTCCTAGACATAAGCAATCCTTCTGCCTCAGCCTCACAAGTATCTGGGACTTACAGGCATGCTCCACCATGCCTGGATAATTTTTTCTGTATATTTTTAGTTGTCCAACTAATTTCCTTATATTTTTTTTTTTTTTTTTTTAGTAGAGACAGGGTCTCGCTCTTGCTCAGGCTGGTCTTAAACTCCTGACCTCGAGTGAACCTTCTGTCTCAGCTTCCTAGAGTGCTAGGATATTGTGGCTTTTATATTTTCTGAAATGGCATGACTACTTCTCAATCTTTTCCTACAAATATAAATTAAATGTATATTTAATAATCTATGTGTATGTGTTTAATTCTTCAAACTTTCAGAAAACTCCAGAGCTTGTATTTTTAAGGGGATTTTGTCTCTGCCTTCTGATTTGGGGGTGCTGGAAGAGCAGGTGACAGGGTGCTACGGCATACATGCCAGTTTCCAGCTGGTCTTCCATGGGTTTTGGCCAACCCACACGAGTATGAAAGCCATTTCTCTCAGATTTAGGTAAATCTAGGTTTAGGGTATTTAAATATGGGTTCATGAGTTTGAACTGACTGAACCCTGTTTGGGACCTTTGCACTAAGAAGGTTGTGGAAATAGAAGACTGGTCCCTGGATTTCTTATAAAAATGTGCTGTCTAGAAGGAGAGGCATGCATGGTACTAAGTCATCTGGTCCAGGGTCTATAGGCATAAGCTAGAGGTTCATGGGGGAAGAGGGGTGAGAACTGGAACAGCTGAGGAAGGAGCCAGTGGAAGAGGGGGGTCCTGAGCAGGGCCATGAAGGAGGACTGGGATCTCATGAGGTTACAGAGCGAGTTTAGGGAATCTGGGAAGGGACCAGTAGAGGCCAAGGCGGAGGCTGATGTGTGCCAGGCTTGTGCGAGGAGACCAGCAGGGCTGCAGTGCAGGTTCAAATTGGAGATCAGCTCGAGGGCAAGCTGGAACTGTAGGATGGGGCAAAGCAAAACTCCACCATTTGCTAGTATTTTACTATATGGAATTTATTTTTAAAAATTCAGCTTTTGTTCGATAGTAAGTTAATGAAAGAGGTTGCCATTTATCCAACTTAAACATGCATAAAATAAGATGCTGGGACAAGGCACGGGTGGAGTGGTAACGGCTTTATATAAGATTTTTAGATGATCTTTTTCCCCTGAGCTTGGAAAGATGGTAGGCCATCAATTCATCTAATGGTGAAGACATTAGGGTCATATTTATATCATATGTCCTTAATTTCCCAAGTTTCAGTACAGCAGGAGTACGGAAGCTAAAATGATAGTAATTTTTTACTTTACTCTTTAGAAAGCGCAAAAGCTATGTTGCTCCAACCAAAGCTGAAAATGCTTTTAATGTCCGAGCAATCTTGAAAGGGTTGATTGAAGTGGACACGATGACTATCTGGCTGATGTCTCTGATGAGTATAGAAGTTCTACTATTGGCAGGTAAGTAGAATGTGTTTTTGAAGGGATTACAGATAAGAACACCATAGGTTATTTTGAGAACTATAATTGATATTGAAAATATTATTTTGGTTGTATACCATAAGTATTCACAATTTTTACTTATCCATTGAAAAACTGAATTTAAAATATTATTTTAGGAGACGTTGAAGTATCTGCTTTGGGGTTTAAATTTTCTGTTCAATAATTATTTTTTCTGTTTAGTAGCTGAGGTTAGATATTAAATTCTTATAAATATATACTTTGATTTTTAGTGGCCAGTGGAGGTGACTGTCATAGTTCAGACCTTTTAATAATAACTTATAACTTTTCTTTTATAATTCCTTTTTGGGCTGTATGATGTAATTCTTTTTAGATTTTACTGCTCTACCTTTGCAAAGGGAATAACTTGTAGTGATTAATGACTGTTTGTATTAAAATCTCCTTTTCTCAAATCATGTCTCCAATTTTCTCTGGATTTGGTTATCCTCTGGATTTGGTATCTTTTTAGGGCATTTGTTTTTGTCTTCTTTAGATGTTAATAGAAGTAGCTAATTTTTGAGGGGTGGGGCTGGTCTAGTCTGGACAGGGCTGCAGTTATGTTTATATGAAAGGTTTCTACCACCCTTGGAGATACCATGCTCCACCCGTGTAATTGTACATGAAGCCCTGGGCTAGCCACAGTTTCTGGTATGGAAACGTAAAAATTGTTCTGTAGATAACAATTTCCTTGCTTATCACCTCACTAAGGAGCTGACTGGTTTTTGCTGGCTTCCTGGAAGTGGCTTTGCCTTCATCAAGCCACGTCCAGAAATATCGTCAAAGACGGAGGGATTGATTAAGGTCCTGCTCAGCTGATGGTCTACAGGGGAGAACCCAATCTAGCATGTGAATTCCATACTGTTCTTTTTTTTTTTTTTTTTTTTTTTAAAAAAAAGGATTTTCCAGCAAAATGATCCATGCTTCAGCTCCTTTCTGAGCAGACAAGGCAAAAATCTAGGGAATTTGTATCCATTTGTGAAGTCATTCTGATCATGAGGGAAAACCAGAGGACAATGTACTAAGCAGGAGAACGGAAATACAGACAACTTCCTGAAGTCTCTCCTCTCCAGGAAGAGGAAATCAGTGATGAGCTTTACAGTTAAATATGGCCGCCTGATTAAAGAGTGGGAACGATTGGAGAGGGAGATTGTATGGGTTTAGTAGGGCCCAAGTATGTCCATGAGGCTTTTTCCAAAGGAAGTAGAAATTTAGGGTTGATCTGATAAACATTGTGTTTTTGAATGTCCAAGATGAGAAGAATCAGTCAGAATCTTCCTTAAAACAGGGCAGGCATACCAAAAGCCCTGACTTAAGCACTATACAAGGTATCCATGTAACAAAAACCCTTGTACCCCTTAATATTTTGAAATAAAAACAAACAACAAAACAAAACAAAAAAACCAAACAAAAAAACCAACAATAAATGGGGATTCTGAAGGTGTGTTCCTCAGACCAACAGCACTTGGTTAGAAATGTAAATTCTTACGCCCCTCCAGAGACCTACTGAACCAGAAACTCTGAGGGTAGGGGCCAGCGATGTGTGCTTTATCAAGATCTCCCGGTGATTCTGATGCATGCTAATTTTTGACTTAAAATACTGGAGACGCCAGTGGATTGAACCTGACCTTCAAAACCTGTGTTTTTCTCACTTGTTTACAGTACCTTGCCCGAGTTTACGAATTGAACCTGGAGAAGGTAGCCTTGCAGGGGGAACATGGATCACAGTCATTTTGGATGGTAGGTTTGTGTTTTACCAAGTGCAAGTTTCTTATTTATTAATCTACAATGCTAAAGAATATGAATGTCTGGATATCTTCCTTGTGTAAGGACAGGTGTAAAAGAGGGTCTGGAGGGAGGTGGGACAGACTGAGTAACTTCTGTCTCTGCAGATGCTCATTGCTAATGTCGCAGAAGCAGAGCACATTGCACTGCTGCAAGTCTATGTCCACTATCTCACTGCAAGCTATGGGACGGGCCTCTGGGAACCCTAAATGAGATGATAAGGCAGTGCATAGCTTAGTACTTGGTAACGTGTCCCCTGGAATCTTCCTCATTCTATACTTGTATACTTGGAGCTTCTAAACCATGTTTAGCATACCTAACTCTAGCATGGTAAGGAGTAAATTTGAGTGCTGAAAAATTCTTTTCTAGATTTAGGTGGAACTGAAAAGAGAAGTCTCTTTTATAAACTCGTAAATGAGAAAACTCCTTTACACAGCAGTCATGAGATGAGTATTAGTTTGATCCTTAGGCAAATTCAATGTCTTACATTGCCCCAATGTGGCCACATTGTGCATTACCTTGTGTGGATTATAATTCTGCTCAGACAAGAGATTTCCCCTTTCCCTTGTGTTTAGGTTTGGGGTTGGGTGTCCTTTACCCCACCAATGGCTCTCAACTGGAGATACACCTGGTGAACATGAACCTGGCCGTGCCTGCATTGCCGAGTATCCCCTGTGATGTCTTTCCTATCTTCTTGGATTTGCCCGTGGTGACATGCCGCACCAGGTATACCTGTCTGGGAATAGGAAGACCAGGCACGAAGCGGGCTTTTGTTGATCTCAGCAGCTTTCAGTGACGTATTAGAGCAACTCCTACTGTGACTGCAATTATGGCTATTGTTTTTAAAAAGATTCCATGTGAATATACTTCTTAAAAGGTCTCTATCGGGGATTTAGTGCTTAAGGGAAGATGAGAGTATGGGGAAGAATTTTGACATATTTCTAAGGAGGGGCTGGATTATGTTTCCATTTGTTTTTTGCAAGGAGTTCTGTTGCTATTAAGATTTTAATAAATGGTGACATTTTGGCATCCAAAGCACTCATCATTCAGAATAGGCATAACCGTATTGATTGTGCATAAGCCCAAAACCAGTTAGAAGGCAAATCTTCTTTGGGCTTAGTTTGTTTGTTGAGTTTGATATTACCTCTATTTATGAAATATTTTTACAGGATTCCAGGTGATCTATTATTCTACTCACATATTTGTTGCCTAATGAAGTTTACATTAGTTCATTCTTTCTTTACTGGTGTCTTATACATGCTGCATAAAAGCGGCTCGTTGGTTAAGAGAAAAAAACATTACCATTTCCTTGTCTGTTTCCTCTTTCAGGAAGACTCCCCTTCTTCTATTTTTGCCTGTTGAAACCCACCAACCATATTACAAATGCCATCTCTTCCCAGAACACCCAACTGAGCGTCATCTTTCCCTTCCTTGGAAGAGGAAGAAGGGACACCTTTTAGTAATTCATCCACAGGGTGTATGTGTGTACACTCACACTTTGTCGTGCAATTCATCACTCTGAAGGGAGACCTTGTGTAATTCACACAAAGACACAGCAGATGTAGCCTTAGTGACCCTGTTGCCTCAGACCTGAGTTTCTTACATGTCAGTTGCCCACTTGCCAGGTTCATACTCAGAAGTAAGTGCTTTGAGGACAGAGGGTGTGTTTAATCTTATCACTGTAGTCTTTATGATGTGTTTCATGATACCTTATGAGTAGAAGATGCTCAATAAATATCTGTTCTACTGAACTTCCTTATAGCACTATTGTTGATTTTAAAACTGTGTGATATATGGGTTAGGTTTTATGGTATATTTGGGCATAGACTTTCTGCAAGAGCTTGCCATAAAATAAGTCCAAGCTCTAAAGCTTTGTATGTCCTATCTCCTTTATTCCAACACACTAATGATTTCAGGATGCACCATTGATTGTATGTCATCTTTTTTGAAAAAAAGAAATGTTATTCTCTTAACTATACTCATTGATTGGAAGCCAAATATCAAGTTTAATTGACACTCAAGTGTAAAAATATGTACATTTTATCATCAATGAAATACTGTTCGTATTTATTATCATAAAAAGACATCATTGCTTTCTCCAAAGCAGCCATGGCAATATCAAAATCATCACTTCCCATTGAAAATATAACGTGAGCGCTAATATAATTCAAAAATTTCTAGTAGCCACATTAAAAAGTCAAAAGAAACAAGTGAAATTAATTTTAATAATATATTTTATTTACCCCAACATATCCAAAGTATTACTTTTAGTATGTAGTCCATATGAATTATTAATGAAATACTTTGTATCCTTTTTTTGCATACGAAGTCTTCAAAATACAGAGTGTATGTTACACTCGTAGGGCATCTTAGTTGGGACTAACCATATTGCAAATGCTCAACAAGCACATAAGGATAGTGGCTAACACGATGGACAGTTCAGATTTAAATACTTAAGGTCATACTAAACATTTTGTCGATAACATTTGGAGAGGAGGCACTTCTTAAATCAGGCTTCTTTTTTTTATCCATCATATTCCCCTCTTACTAAAATCAACATGGATGACAGCCTCAAGTGGCAAAGAAGCCACTGTGATATTTGTGCAAAGAGAACAGAAAGTCCAGAATGCTCTGTCTTGATGGATACATGAAAGGTCTATGGGCTGCTTGGATGATTATAAGGTCAAGAATTTTTATATCAATGCCTTTCATTAGAAAGATCTTAGACTTCGAGCCCCACTTTGCCCGTAACTTTTGGTGCTCATACACATAAATCTCTTAATCTACCCAGAACTGTCATTTTTAAAAAATGGGAAGTGAGACTAGATTATCTACCAAAGTTCTTTAGAGACAGGGTTTTACTCTCTCACCTAGGCTGGAGTACAGTGGCATGACTATAGCTCACTATAATCTTGAACTCCCCGACTCAAGTGATTCCTGCGCTTCAGGCTCCCAAGTAGCTGGGACGACAGGTGCAAGCCACCACATCTGGATAATTTTTCTGTTTTTTGTAGAGATGAGGGTCTCACTATGTTGCCCCGGCTGGTCTCAAACTCCTGGCCTCAAGCAATCCTCCTACCTCAGCCTCCCAAAGTGCTGGGATTACAGGCTTGAGCCACCATGCCCAGACCTTTCCTAGTCCTTAAAGTCCCATGAACTTATGATTCTGAGAAAAAGGACAGATTAAAAAAAATTTCAGGTTGTTAATGGAGGATGGTCCATAAAAAAATACTTTCAGGGATTTTCAACAACAAAAGGTCATAACTTCTTTTGCTGAAGGATCCAGTCTTTATTTATTTATTTATTTTGAGTCAGAATCTCTGTTGCCCTGGCTAGAGTGCCATGGCGTCAGGCTAGCTCACAGCAAACTCAAACTCCTGGGTTCAAGCAATCCTTCTGCCTCAGCCTCCCAAGTAGCTGGGAGGGACTACAGGCATGCCCCACCATGCCCGGCTAATTTTTTTTTCTATATATTTTTAGTTGGCCAATTAATTTCTTTCTATTTTTAGTAGAGATGGGGGTCTCGCTCTTGCTCAGGCTGGTCTTGAACTCCTGACCTTGAGCTATCCTCCCGCCTCAGCCTCCCAGAGGGCTAGGATTACAGGCATGAGCCACCACGCCCGGCCAGATTTGGTCTTTAAAGTTTAGCAATTATGAGTGGATCTAGGAGGTGAAAGGTGAAATATAGGAATCCTTGGTTGGCTCTGTTTCACAAGTGCAGGGAGGAAATTTGAAGTGGCTAAGTGGGCCTCCAGCTTTGGGAATTCATGGCTTTTGATTGATAAGGATTGCCACTTTCTGCCCTCAGATCTCTGCCTTCTGAAGCACACGAGGGTCTGTTCTCCATGGAGGTGCACTTTGGGGGACAGGCAGTAGGCAGCTTAAGTCCAGGACCACGAGACAACTGTACTTTCAAGGTGAGTCCTCAGGATGGGACGATGTGTGTTTGCATAGTCTGAGGGTGTGCTGGTGTTAGCAAAAGACTAGTTATAAATCAGCCTGAGAGTCTGCCTTGGCAGGGAAGGAAGAAAGGTGGACAGCAGTGATAGTTTCTTAGACTATAGTAATGAAAGATAAGTATTGAACACATGTATGTGAGGCTCTAGCTAAGTTCTTTATGTACATTATCTAATTTAGTGCTCACAACAATTCTATGGGGGTAGCTATTTATTGTCCTGTTTTTACTGATGGGCAACCCAAGGCTCAGGGAGATTAGGTTAATTTGTCCATGTCATCCAGGTGGTAAATGGCAGAACCAGGATTTGAACCTGCATCTGCTTCTAAATTCTCACCCACAGCTTAGCCCACAGAGGAGCCAGAAATATTACCTTTGTGTACCAATGTTTCACTTTACAGCTGAGATCATGCTGAGTATCGGGTTGGTGAAGGGACTCAGGGACCTAACTTCTTCCTCTCCCTCTTCTTTATGGTAGATTTCTGCTACTCTTTCCAGCACTGAACCTGAAATAGCATTTGCTGGTGGAATTCTTCATGCTCGGATAAATCAAAAAGGAGGGAGGGAGAGAGAGAGAGAGAGAGAGAGAGAGAGGGAGAGAGAGAGAGAGAGAGAGAGAGAGAATTTAGGAAGCCAATGCTTGACTTATTTTACAGTCTCCATACCTAGACTGGGATTTGATTTCATGTTTTTAGTAGAGATGGGGTCTTGCTCTTGCTCAGGCTGGTCTCGAACTCCTGACCTTGAGCCATCCTCCCGCCTCAGCCTTCCAGAGTGCCAGGATTACAGGCGTGAGCCACTGTAACCAGCCGGATCTGGTCTTTAAAGTCTAGCAATTATGAGTGGATCTAGGAGGTGAAAGGTGAAATATAGGAATCCTTGTTTGGTTCAGTCTCCTAGTAACCCTCTCATATTACCTTTTACACTAAAATGATCTCGGAAAAGGCTTCATAACAGGCAGAGATTTGGCAGTGCTCCTGCTGACATGACTGTACTTCACATGGGGTGCCTCTGTTTAAGAGCCATCCCAAAGAGTACTATTTAGTCGATAATTAATACTCTGTTAGAACCAGACTTCAGCCTCTAAATTCATGTCTAATATGATCCACATTTCATACAGGCATTTGCTTTTGAAATTTGGAATTTGCTGTCAGTTCACCCTTCATAACCTGGTTCTCAGTCCAAGAGAATCTTGTTTTCTGGAATTTTGCTTCTGCGCATATGCGGTCTACAGAAAAAATAATTATATCATCCTTTCTGATCAACAGCCACCCCACCGCCTCTACACCGCGTCAGGGAATATAACCCAAGAGAGATCACTGAGCATGTGCCTTCATCACTGTGCTTTTCTCAGATAGTGGTTTTCCTACTTACTAAAAAGATGGGTTAAGGAGAGAGGGCGGGAAGAAGAGAAACACTTCCTAAAATTGCACATTAAAGAAAACAAGTCTGCCAGTGGTTTAACCATCTTGGCACGTTGATGAAAAAATCACCAGGGGACGCAGCTAATGAGAGGCATTCCAAGCTGCATAAAACCTGGTGTGTGTCTTTGTTTTGGGACTGAGACCAGGGGAACCACGAGGATTAAAAATTAATCCTGTCGTGCCGGTCCACTCCAAAGAGCCTGCTGTGGGCACTGACAAGTCTGAACAACTCGCAGAAGGTTTATCACACGGCGGGGGGCTGTGGCTTTCTCATTCTCTTCCCCATCTTGCCTGTCTCTGCTGGTCTCACTCGAGCTCACGGATCAGCATGCGGGAAGGTTGATTTGGAAGCTCATTAATTTTTCACTTTGTCATGTCTCCAGCCTGGTGGGTGACCGGGGACCTTGTTTCTCTTAGAAATGTACCATTTTTATGTTGTGTCGGCTCAGAGAGAATCACAAGTGAAGCCCTTTTTGAGGTTTAACCCTGAGCTGGCTCTACCACTCTCTGAGGAGTTGGGAGGGTGTGACAAAGGAATTGCTGTGTTCCCCGAAAGCTGCTGGTAGAAGGACCGATGACAGACTGAATGGTAGACCTTACATTTCAAGTTGGAACTTGAGAGTCGAGCTTCCTTATTTGGTTTGGACGAGGTTGTTCCCATCTGCCTCAGTTTCTAGCATCTGTGAGATGGGACCATAAGCACTGCCCTACTTCCCTGGGCTCCTGTGGTACAATTCCAATGGGAATGACATGGTGTGAAGGCTGTCCCAGCAGAGGTGGAGGCCTGGGAGGCTGGGTGAGGACTGGAATTTTGGCAGTTGTGTGTAGAACTGTATTAATCGTTATCTTTTGGTGAGAACGGAGCCAGCTCTCGATCTGTGAAGTCACAGCATTCTTATTCTGACCCCCTAACTAGACATATTTTCTGTTAACTATCTTCTAACCTTTTCTTTTGGAAAGTGAGGAAACCAGCCTTGACCGTAGATTGTACAGCCTTGCAGATCAATACTGTGATATTGATCGTGCAGGATACGCCGCCGTCAGCTTTGTCTGCTGGCTCTCAACAGAAAAGTCTGTTGGTTCTCAATGTCTGATTAAGGCTGTTGATTAACAGTGGAGTTATTCTTGGTGACAGTCCCTCTGGGAAGGTGGACTCCCGGGGTGCTGGAAAAGGATCAAATAAAACAATCTGCTGTAATTTTTTTCGCCAAAGGGAAGCACTGTAGGTTGCGTGGAATGGAGGCAGTCTAGGCATCAGAGGAGGCTGGGGGTGAGGTGATGAGAGGGGAAGATAGGTCTCTTTGTGGGTGCATTATTGGCTCACAGGTCAAACCTTGACTTGGCCAGTCCATCCTTACGCTTCCCTGTTTTTTTCACACTGGACCCACTGATTTACTGACTTACCTTAGACTAACCCAGATGCCTTTAGGTGAGATGGGATTAGTGAGATTATCTCATTACCCATTCTATTTCCATGTCAACCATCCCAGATTGGGTGACTCCATTCATTCATAAAAATTTGAATGTCTTCTATGTACCAGGCTATACACAGGGACGCAACAGCAACTGACTCAGGCGTTGCCTCTACCATTATGGAGCTTGTGGTTAGCAGATGATGGATGATTGATGTGCTTTGCAGGAAGAGGAGATCGTAAGATGATTTGGAGAGCCACCACCAGGCTTTCGCAGGCTCCCACCCCTTCCATGGATGCGGTTTCCACCTTCTTGAAGAACAATGTTGCTTCCCATACTTTTTAAATCATTTTCTTCCCAAGAAGAACCTTCCATTTCCCCAATAAGCACCTCAGTCATATGCCTATCTAACTTCCCATTTTTTGTTGTTTGTTAATCCCTACCAAGGTGCGGGCTGATAATGATTTAAGTTGCAATCCTTCCAAGTAAATAAATGAATTTTTTTCTAGAAAAATAAAAACCTTCAAGGCCCAAAGACATCAAATTATAATAACGGAATTTAAAAGTCAATATTCTGGATGATGGCCTGCCTACCTTTCCTCCTGGTAAAATGTGATCCTGGGTATGGCAAGTGGGCAGATAGAAGCAACAGGCTTGCCAAGGTTTAGACAATATGGTGCAGAAGAAAAAGCAGAGTGGTCGTGATCAAATTCCCTTTACTTCATCTGTAGGGGAAATAGAATAATATCTGTCGCAGCTGCTTCACAGAAATGTTATAAGGATAAAAGGAAATAGGTGTGAAGGTGATTTGAAGAAATGCAATGTAATTTACATTTAGAAATGTAATTTACTACCTTAGGCTAATGCTTTATGAGGAATGGTTTGCACCTCTTGTATTTGTCAATATTCTAATGAAATGCTCACTTGTGATCATATTTTTAAAACAGTATTCCAAGGCACAGACACCCATTGTTTACCACGTGAATCCACCAAGTGGAGTTCCAGGTAAGAAATCTTCTATTAAAATAGGAATAATTGTGATTCCTTTGCCAAAGCTTGCTGCTAACTCTTCTACCTAGGTGGGTGGACTCTGTAGGTGGGAAAATTTAACTTCTTCTCTGATGCTGTTTTGAAAACAACTGTCAACTGTTGGTTCATTTTTAACCTGGTTTAGATTCACCTCTGGGCACTTTTGCTCTATTACTTCACTGATAACAAAAGGAATCCCAACATGAAAAGAAAAGGTGGCCAGCAAAATCAAACCAGTTGATGCTGGGGACTGGAGGAAATAGAAGTTATCATTGCTCTTAACTTTATAACCATTCACATAATAAGAAGCCATTATTAAGCCCTTACTGTGTGCCAGGCTCCATTCCAAGCTCTTCAAGTATCTTATTAGATCCTCACCAAAATCTGATAATATAAGAGCTATTATAATTCCCATCTTGCAGATGAAGAAATGAAGTAGCGAAAGGTTAAGTAATTTGCCTAAAATCATATAGCTAATATAATGGTGCAGATGATTTTTGAATTCAGACAGTCAGAATTCAGAATGACCCATAAATGCACCATTTTGTATTGTAGAGTAGTGTTGGATGCCACTTGGAAAGCCATTAACCCTGGTCTTCATCTAGGGTTACAGTCCCCATCTCCTGGGCTGTGCCCCACCCCACTTCCATGGAAAAATTGTCTTCTATGAAACCTGTGCCTGGTGCCAAAGAGATTGGGGACCGCTGATCGAGGGGATTTATTTATGAGTTAGAGAGCGCACAGATATATAAAGACCAGGAGGATAGGAGAGAAGATTATGTAAAGCTGGGGGATTTACATAAAAGGAGAAGGGAGTACAATGGAGAAATGGGTTCAGGAATTTCCAAGTCTTCCTTAAAACTAAGTAAACGCAGCTGGGATTATATTTAATTTGTTGTCTGAATCTTGGCAAACTCCTTCTTTTATTTCAGGTTTTTCATTTGTTCAGTGTTTCCAGAACAAGTATGGGAATACAAGTTGCTAAATTTTTATATGTGGTTGCGTCTAAATGTATACACCGATCTAGATGTTCTGATTGGCTTGACTGGTCAAGAATGTCAAAATAAGTATCTAAGTTATTGACAAGTGTACACTTGCTGTGTTTATGTGTATAGATACCGATTATGTATATGTGTTTAAATTATATTTAAATATATATTAAACATATATATATGTTTAAATTATATTCTTGAAGAATATGCATTTGGTATTATTTTACTCAGTGGATTTTTCACAGATCTGTTCCTTCCCATTTGTCTGTATAATCAAGACGCGTTAATTTTTCTTTTGGAGACAAAGTCTTGCTCTGTTGCCCAGGCTAGAGTGCCGTGGCGTCAGCCTAGCTCACAGCACCCTCGAACTCCTGGGCTCAAGCAATGCTCCTGCCTCAGCCTCCCAAGTAGCTGAGACTACAGGCATGTGCCACCATGCCTGGCTAATTTTTTTTTTCTATATATTTTTAGTTGGCCAATTAATTTCTTTCTATTTTTGGTAGAGACGGGGTCTCGCTCTTGGTCAGGGTGGTGTCGAACTCCTGAGCTCTAAAGATCCACCGTCCTCGGCCTTCCAGAATGCTAGGATTACAGGCATGAGCCACCGCGCCCGGCCGACATGATAATGTTCTATTAAAAAGAGATGTGGTCTGTGAAAATCATATGCAGACACTTGGGTCCCTGCTGCTCTGGTGCTAGAAAGCTCCTGTTTAGATGACAGAAGTCTTCTTAGGGTGAGGGATGAGGTGTGCGATAGGACGTGAGCAGGCACCTGGATCTGTCAAGCCCATCTCTCCCACTGAGGTGTAGTTCTGCACGCTGTCTCCTCTACCTTCTGGGGGAACGACTGGTGACTGGTCTAGTTGGAGTGGTCCCTCTGGGCAGGATCCACACGGCTGCCTCTTTGCAATCACTTTCCAGACGATTACCCTCCTTGCATTTGGGAAGCCTGCCCAGAGTAGCAGCCAGGGAGATGGGGGAGGGGGTGGGGACAGGGGAGAGCCGTTGGGTTTTTATATGTGGTTAACAGTCCTCCACCATGATGCGGATTCCCCTGGCACTGTGGTCTGGCTTGGCCATTCGTCAGCCTCTGTTGGCTGTCGTCTGTTTGGAAACAAAACAAAAACTCACAGGAATTCCTAATTTCTATAACCCGTTGTTAGTTTTTCACATTGTGTGCCTATCAAAGCTAGAAGTCATACTCACCAAAGCTGGGAAGTTGATCCTTTAGCCCTATTAAAATCGAAGACAATTATTCTGGCTGGGTGCAGTGGCTCACGCCTGTAATCCTAGCACTCTGGGAGGCCGAGGAGGGAGGATCGTTTGAGCTCAGGAGTTCGAGACCAGCCCGAGCAAGAGTAAGACCCCATCTCTACTAAAAAAAATAGAAAGAAATTAGCTGAACAACTAAAAATATATACAGAAAAAATTATCTGGGCATGGTGGTGCATGCCTGTAGTACCAGCTACTCGGGAGGCTGAGGCAGGAGGATCGCTTGAGCCCAGGAGTTTGAGGTTGCTGCAAGCTAGGCTGATGCCACTGCACCCTAGCCTGGGCAACAGAGTGAAACTCTGTCTCAATAACAACAAAATATTATTCTGCCAGTTTTTAGCAGTAACAGAGAACTTGAGACTCCAAGCTTCTGCCAAACTCTATGACCTTTGTCTAAGTTGTTAGGTTTCCACTCTTTCTACCCATGAACTTATAAAATGGCTATAATACCTCCTGAAAATTTCCTATTATTTTAGTGCAAGTCATCCAATGACTGAAGATGAAAGTTACTTCTTCATAATACAACACAAGCACAGTACAAAGGGAACAACTTCTTGGTAATGCTCTTTCTGGCCTTAAGTGTCCATGAAAACATATCAAATCTGTATTCAGTGTCCTCATGAGTTTCATAGGTGCCCATTCCTCTTCCAGTTTTTTGAGGTTTTACTTTACTAACTAATGTCTCTCTCATCTCTAAGCAGTCTCTGTAGTGGTAGATGATTGAAATATAGATGATTGAATTCTCTAATTATTTGCAAGGCACATGCTTCCAAATAATTGTGGGATTGTATGGTGAATTTTAACTGTATCACCTTGCTATGTTGTGTTTGCTTAACACTTTGCCTTGTGCAGTTCCACAGGACTGAGCCTAGGTGGTTTTCAAATATGGAAGCTGGTAGCTCATGTAGAACCTGGTAGGGGCTCCCAAACTCTGCTAGGGAGCTACTTTAGATCCCTTTCCCAACTCTTATGAGCAGTGGATGTGGGAGTGGTATGGGGGTGCACCTTGCTGAAAGGTGGCTGCCGAGGCCTGCCCTCCCATTCTTGTTGGACTCAAAAGAAGAGCATATTAAGGAGAAACTTGCCAACCAATGGAAATCCCTGGAAGTCACATAGAGGAGACCCGGGGATAGAAGTCACCCATATATCAGTGGGTAAGGCCGACACCAACTGTTTACAGATCCCCAACTTGTCCTATATTTGAACATGAGTGTAATTGTTAAATAGATGAAATGTGCCAATTGTCCATCTGCTGATGCTTTATGAACTCCTTTAGTTTCCATCCATTTGGAGCATCTGTGAGGTTTATCTCTTATACTTTTAAGACATGGAAGAAAGTTTAGGATCCCTGAAGGCCAATCAGATTGTGTGATATGAGTCTCATTATATCACAGGTTCATTGTAGCAAGTGTCCAGAGGAAAGTCTCATGGAGTGTGGAGCACCACAGGGAGAGTGGTCTACCCAAAGCTCAGAGAGTGGAACAGGGCAGCATGTGGAAAGTGGCCCCTCTTCCTGAATCCTCACACTGTGTTGGGCTGTGAAGAAGACCTATTATTCCTACTATGCTCTATTCCTACTATGCTCTATCCAATAAGTCTATGATTGAAATAACTGGTTATTTTAGCCTTCTTGTTGTGCAATATTGATCACTAAATCATACCATTGACCTTACTGTTGTTCAGTTAATAAAAAAGTGTTAATTTTCTGGGTCAGGACCAGCTTTGCCATACTGAGAACATGCAACAAAAAAGAAACATATTAGGTTGGTGCAAAAGTAATTGTGGTTTCGGACTATGAATTTTAAATCATTATATCTAGGCTCAAACACATCTTTATTAATCAAAATAGGAATCACTACAATCAACACATATTTGCCAATGAGAAATGAATTTGTTTATTCCTATAGTGTAAAAATCTGTGCTTCAGGATTCCAGGAACTCTTGGAAAGCATTTTCTGCATCCTGCTGGTTGTGGAAGCGTTTTCCCTGCAAAACGTTGTGGAGATGCTTGAAGAAGTGGTAGTGGGATTGGTGAGAGGTCAGAGAGGTCAGGTGAATATGGAGGATGAGGCAAAACTTTATAGCCCAATCCGTTCAAGTTTTGAAGCGCCTGTTGTGTGACGTGTGTGGTTGGGCGTTGTCATGGAGAAGCATTGGGTGCTTTCTGTTGACCAATGCTGGCTGCAGGTGTTGGAGTTTTCGTTGCATCTCATTGATTTGCTGAGCATACTTCTCAGGTGGAATGTTTTCGCTGGGATTCAGAAAGCTGCAGTAGATCGGACCGGCAGCAGACCACCAAGTAGTGACCATGACTTTTTCTTTGTGCAAGTTTGGCTTTGGGAAGTGCTTTGGAGCTTCTTTTCAGTCCAACCACCCTGCTGGTCATCGCCAGTTGTCCTGTAAAATCCACTTTCTGTCGCACATCACAATCCAATCAAGAAATGGTTCATTGTTGTTGCGTACAAGAAGAGGACACTTCAAAACGATGATTCTTTTGATTTTTGGTCAGCTTATGAGGCACTCACTTATTAAGCTTTTTCACCTTTCCAATTTGCTTCAAATTCCAAACGACCTAGAATGTTCCACACTGAGTTCTTCTGCAACTTCTTGTGTACTTGGAAGAGGATTGGCTTCGATCCTCAAATTGATTGCTCTCAATTTATTGTTGTCAACTTCCGATGGCCGGCCACTGCGCTCCTCGTCTTCATGGCTCTCGTCTTCTTTGCAAAACTTCTTGAACCACCACTGTACTGTTCATTAGCAGTTCCTGGGCTAAACGCTTTGTCGATGTTGCAAGTTGTCTCCACTGCTTGACGACCCATTTTGAACTCAAATAAGAAAATCAATGAATTTGCTTTTTGTCTAACATCATTTCCATAGTCTAAAATAAATATTGAATAAACGACAGGTAATAAGTCATTAGCAAAAAAAAATGTGAATTAAAGTGATGTATAATATAACCACATTTACTTAAGAATGTATTCCAACATCAAAGGGCAAATTTCAACAATGCTAAAACATTGCTAAAATTATACATTTAACATGCTAAACAATGCTAAAATTATACATTTAGAGTTTTATATTAAAACAGGAACACTAATCCATGTGTATGGCTGGATTATCACTGGAAAATTGGAAACCTTCGATTTTGATGCTGAATACATTGATAGGTAAGCATGCGTTTCTTCCGGTGTTCAACTAGTTACACACAGGCTGGATGGCTTCCTGGGGCCAGCTTCCCTGATAGTAATAAATTGTAAGCAGTTGGCCCAGAATTGCTATGTTCCTCTTTGCAGTTTATGGTCCCTGGTGAGCTGGGCTTCAGCAAACTTTGCTAATGTAATTGCAACTGGTCGATTAAGTTGGTCCATTTATTTACTGACAACTAGTCACTCTGGGCTCAGTGTGAAATGTACTGTAATTGCATCTGTGGATTTTCTTTTTGAATTCTCACCCTTCCTCCCATTGTTTCTGAGGCTGAAATAAATTCTTTATAAAATAATGTGTAAACCCGAAAGCCCATTATAACTTTCTCGTTTGGTGTTAGCCATTTTGTGCATTTAGAAATTCTATTAGTGGGCTCAAAGGAAAACGTGGACACAGGTACTAAAAGCCATTGAGCTTTTAATGTTTCCTGGGAATAATTAGGATGTCAACATGACTTTCTTCACTGGAGACTTGTTAAGTGGAAAGTGTTACTAGTAAATCATCCACAGTAGGGAGGGAGGAGAACAAGATGGAAAGTGTTGAAACTGTGGAGTTTCTGGAAACCTCTACGCAACTGTGATCATTCAACAAATGAAGCAATTATTCTGAAGATTTATAAGGTAGAAGGAACATAATCTCACTGTAGGCTCAGCTGCATAGATTCTATGTGCTGTGTTTAATTTTTCCGTCACTCCTGGACGGGCTGGTGGCATCCTCTTCTGTTCTGCTCCATCTCTCTGATTCTAACTTATTTGAAGAGAACATGAATTGATTACTCTCAGGATCTACATTTCTGACATTAAGTGAAGGTCAACTTGTCTTATAAGAAAATTACTCTTTCTGTGGGGGATAAAAATCCCAAATATATCCTTGAAAATATGCCATATTTACTACTTAGTCCCATCTCAGTGTTGGTCTGCAATCTAGCCTTTGAAAGGGGTAATAAACTCCACAATAGCTCTGTGTAGACCCAACATAGCCAGTGTGGAGATGATGAAGATTTTCATCATCTTCATCATGATGAAGGGAAGATGCTCCCTCTGTAGTGTGAAAGTGTGGGCCATGAGTACCCCTTCTCTCTTGCTGAGAGTTTGCCTTGACATCCCTTAGGGCACAGCCTTTAGTCACCTGCAATTGTACACGATAAATCCAGAGGAAAATGTTCATGAGTATGTTTTCTCTGAGTTTTGTCTGGGATGTTTGTTGGGAGCATTCCACTATTGTCTCATGTCTTTCGTTTCCATTTTTTTTTTGTCTAGCCCATTGATCTTGGAAGCTCAAGAAGACAATTGGGTCACTCCTTGCTCTCTTATAAATAGGCAGACAGGAAGCCGGTGAGTGTCTTTCTTTTTTTGTCAATATCTATGCATTTATGTTCTTCCGCATGCATACAATACACACACATATTCTCTCTCTCTCTCTTACACACACACATATACACATCTATTTTTTAATATAAATCACTCATAACTGTTGACTACCTTATCTTTAGGCTTACTTGGAAAAGACACAGAAATTGATTCAAAATGCATATTGATATGGATTCTAGAACCTTTCTTGAAAACAAATAGCTAATACTTATTAAGGGCTTAATATAGGTCAAGGCCTGCTCTAATGCTTTACATTTCAGTTATCCAATAATCTTGTTAGTATGTACCTTATTAGTCCCACTTTACAGATTAGGAAACTGAGGCACAGAGAAGTAACTTACTAAAGGTCCCACAGAGAGCAAATGGCAGAAGTGGGATTTGAACCTTGTTTGACTAACCAGTCCCTAGAATTCACACACTTAACCACCATACTTTAATGACTATTCAAAGAAAAAAACAAGAGTCTCCAGTTCAGATAACCAACATTTTGCTGGGTTTTTACATTACTTTGGACTGGGTGGATTAACTATCCTTTGAGGCCATTATAAGAATTACACTTCATAGATTAGCTTTTTGAGATGAGTGTACCATACCACCCTGAATGCTCCTGATTTTGTCTGATTTTGGAAGCTGAGCAGGGTTGGTCTTGGTTAGTACTTGGGTGGGAGTCAAACTCTGAAACATAGTTTCTTCCTGGCATCTTCGGTTTGTTTGCCCAGGATTGTCCTTTTCAGAGCTCACACTTGATAACAAGATTTTTTTTTCAGGGTCTTGCTATACTTGTTTTGCTATATATATATTTTTTATAAGGGTTTTGCTATACTTGTCATATAATAGATTTTGCAAAGAAAGGACCAAATGGAGTTTAGGAGTAAGTTAAATTTTGTCTCTCACACTGTGTGTTTCGCTGGTAGCATATGTGTCGATGATAACTCTAGCTAGTATTACCCTAAGCATTCACCCCAATGAGCTCATTATACTTTCAGTACCTACCATTTTCTTTGGTCACTTTGCCTTTTCTGTTATTTTCTACTTTCCTCATTAAAGAGCAAAACTGCTGAACTGAATTGTCTGGCAGTTTTTACCTCAGTTTGTTTTCTCCTTAGCTATCCCATTCAGGAAGACCATGGCCTTGGGACTCTGCAGTGCCGTGTGGAAGGCCACTACATCGGTCTGTGAGAGAAGTAACATGATTTAAAGTCTTACCATGTCTTTCTCTATATCCAGAAAAAAACAATTTCAAGAACTGGTTCTCATGAGGATAATAAATGTAACTATTGTTTCTCCCTGAAAAACACTATATAAAGCAGCTTATACATAAACTAATTTAATCCTCACATAATGCCTGTGAGATTGGTGGAAATCATTTTCACGTTACAGGTGAGAAAATTGAAGCTTGTACCTGGTGGATCAGGATTTATATCATGTCAGTCTAACTCTAAGCCTGGGTTCTTACTTGCTATGCAATATTACACTTGCCCTTTTATTCTTGGAAGTCCACTAAGCCTGTGGGGTGTTTATTTTGGGTACCATTAAGGAAATTACAGGTTTGGGTAGTAACTTGATGATATGAGAGTGGTTGGGTTTTATGGTAGCAATGGCTTGGTCTAAGAGATTATTGCAGATTCCTACATTAATGTCTGTTTCTTTGTGTTACAGGCTCCCAGAATGTTAGTTTCTCAGTATTTAACAGAGGAAAGTAAGTAACTGGGAGTAGAAGTAGGTAAATTTGTCTTCATTTTATATCATCTCTCCCTCTCTCATCTTGCTTCCTTTGTTTAACCTTTTATAATAGAAAATTTCAAACATACACAAACAGAATAGTATAATGAAACCACATGTACTTTCTTGATTTCTTTTACTTGGGTGAGTATAATTGTGTCTTATGCACTCATCTGTAGGCAATGCAAGTGTTTCAATGTGGTGCTGGTGCAGAATTTTGGGAATTACTTCTTAAGTAATCTCAAAGTGTTGTAGATCTAAAACTGTCACATGCCCCATCATGAGGAACATGGTTTCATGAAATGCATTGTGCCATCCAGGAAGTGCCCTCTTCAAGATAGAAAGATTCCAAATTTCAATGAGCTTTGGAGAGATAAATTCAGATTCTGGATTCCATATACCTTACCTCATGCTCTGCCACTGTATAATTTTCCAGGTGTTTTCCTCAAAAATGCGTTGTCTAGCTGATATTAATTTCATTGTGACGATGGTGACATATTACCTATATCTATGCAGCCCAAAGTATGGAGATTTCTCTCTCTGATTTTGGAAAGAATAAAACTAATGTTTATTGGCTAGTATTGATTATAGGCCTTTCCACATTCATTATTTCACTTCGTGTTTGCGATGCTCTGTGAAGTAGGTGTTATTCCCATATGATAATTTTGTAGATCAGGAAACAAACTTTGACCCATTGATATTGTTCTCTAGTCATCGAAGGGAGCTGGTATCCCAACAGTTCTAAAGATTAATAGAGGTTAGTTTACAATTTTCTTTTTAGGAAGCCAATCAAAAAAAAAAATGCAATCCCAGAGGATGTTTTCAGCCAAAACACAGCTTTGTCTCTTTTGAAGGTCAATGGTTGACAAGAGTGCATGGCTGATCAGTGCTAAACAGGAGCTTTTCCTGTACCAGACACACTCAGGTACTACTTCCTTTTACCTCAACCCCTCCTTCACATCTTGTTCAATGTTGGACCTGCCTTCCCTTTCTTTTGGCCATTTCTCTATGATCATTAACACCTGAAGCTGTCCCTACAATCACGAATGGCCTTTCGGTTTTGGTTGAGATTATTTTGCTTGTATCCGTGCCAGCTTTAGTGATTATACTGGAAAGAGATGTGATCATAGACTTCTGTACAAAGTCTATGGATAGAAATCGAATAAAAGAGAGTCCTGCCTTATACTATGTTCTGAAGAGTAGCAGAAAAACGGTAGCACTTAAAAAGACCTCAAAGCACATCTTTCCAGTTGCTCTAACACCCGACCTCTGAGCATCCGTTCTATAATTTATGACTTGCTGGTACTCATGCTGAGCTATTGTGTTGCCATCTGGTGAATAAACTCTCATACTGAAAACACGAATGCTGAAAACTGTAAACTTCCCTGAAGTTGTGAATTTAATTCAGTAGTAGAAACCTGACGACCAAAGAAGAATACTTAGATTCTAGGGTTGAACACAGCAATCACACAGTCACTGAAGAAATGTCTGATGTAGGTTTAGATTCCAGAAGCCATCAACCATCTGCCTTTGTCAATAATGCAATATATTTCACAGGTCTTGGGCAAATGCCATTTACTGTCTAGGTAGCCTAATCCTGAAAAGGCTGGATTTTGACCCTTGCTTTTCTTTTCTTTAAACAGTGTAACTAGTCCATCTGGGGGTACCTTTGAAGAAGCACCCAGGTAGATGGTTATAATGACAGTAGAAAGGAGATATCAGGCCCTCGTTGAGTGTTTTACATACAATGTCAATATTTATTTCATTTAACTATAACACAGGTAATATTAGCCCCATTTTACAGATGAGAAAACAAACTCAGAGAGGCAAAGTCACTTGTCCAAATGCTAGACAAGTGCTAGAACGGGCAGGTCCTCGTGCTAGAACGTGCAAATCTCATTCCAAATCTTATGCCCATGGTCAATGTGCTATGGGAAATATACTCTTCTTGCCAAGCTCTTCTCACCCCAAGCTTCTTTGTGAGTCTGCCCTTCACTGCCGAAACGCCAAGTGCTAGATAGGCTGACAGGCGTCTCTGATCACGCAGCCGTTTTATATTTCCAGGGCTGATGTCTTTGTTGGATGAGGACTCACAGGCCAGAACTTTTTCATAGCAGAGGAGGCTGTGGAGAGAGGGGATGAGAACAGCTGCAAAGAGCCCGAGACTGAGCTCCCCAAGGGCTGGCATTTAATCACTAGTCAAGCTTGGCTAAGCCATTTAGCCTTTCTGATCCTCAATTAAGCATCGATAAAATGGACCAAGAGGTGCTTGTCCTTCTAACTCCAAAAATTGTCTAAAGAAGTAGATGAGCAAGTATCTTAGAATTAATCTAAGATTTCCCTCTCCCCTTCCATTCCACACGCATTCAATCACCCATTTCTGCCAGTTTTACCCACCGTGTATTTTAAAAATATGACGTGTCTACTTTATCACTTGATCTTTCCAGCTACCATCTGATGCTGGACTCCTTCACCTCTTGTGTGGCTGCTTCAGTGGTTTCTAGGCACCTGACATGTCTGATGCATCTTCCCTGCTCACTGTTCTCTGCTGGCTTCCCATCCCCAGGAAATGGGAAATGGGCCAAGCGTCTCATCTCCAGCTCCATCTCTTTCTCTTTCATATTCCAGCAACACTTACGTGCGCTGTGCAATTTCCTCTGTCCACACTCGGGCTATCTCTTGCTCTAAGCGCCCTCTCTTTCTCCCCTTCACTAGCCCAGTTCTAATTTACCCTTAAGATTCAGCCAAGATGTCATCTCTAGAAATTTTCTTCTACTCTTCCATACCTCCACCCCACTGCTAACCTTCTCCTCTGTTCTTTCAGGTATTCTCTCTAATTTTGTTAACTCAAAGTATTATAATTATAGTTCTGTGTACCTGCCTCTCTTTACCATGCCGATCTCCTTCAGGACAGGAACTATTAAATAATTTTCCATTCATCTTTATATCCATAGTACTATATAGCAGGTGCTCTGTGCATATCGGAAAGAATTATAAAATATCTACAACTATGTGAAGAGTTTAATGACTTCATAAATTGTCTTTTCTGTAGTCTGTGTAATTTTGAGTGTGTATCAAAAGAACATGTTAATCTCTACATGAAGTTGGTACAAAATTCCAATGTCAATGTAAAAAAAAAAAGTGATAAAAGAGTAGGTTAAAAGAAAGGGACCATTATTATCAGTGGTGAATTTTGATATTTGAGTATAAGGGATCAACTTTTGCCCACATGTATCTCAACTGGTTTGATTTATGGGTAATAGCATTAGAAAACATCCTCACAGAATTTATATTTTAAGGTGGTAACCATTCATAATTAGCTTCTTCATACCTTCAGAGAACACAATTTCTCCTTCCCCTGGAAGGAATGCAACTTAGAACTGTCAAAGTTTTGATTATAGGAGAGGAAAGGTTGAGATAAAGTTAAATCCATGGGGATATGTGACACATGACTATAGAGGGTTTCAAGTAATCAGGGGCATTCACCACTGGGAAGAGTAGAAGGTGCTGTAGACGGTGTAATTCTTTCTTCTGCTTAATGTGAACTGCAGATTTATATGAGTGAATTGAGGCCTTTCCCGGTAGATCCAAAGTTGATTCCTCCATGTGTTGTCACCTATTGTTCCCTGACATGCAAATAGAGTCCTTGAGGTCAGGAGACAAATTTTCTAAGAAAACATTATGCTATGCAGGGGATTTTGCTGATACCACGAGTGACTCTACATTTCCCCTTATGTCCCAATATTGATCCTGTGTAATATATATTTCCTGTCATTTTCTTATCATGTGTATTTTTAAATAGCTATTACTAGCAAAATTCCAACTGTTGATGGATTTAGAGAGTTAAGGTAAGAAATAAATTATTGACAGCTTCTATTATTGTATTATTATCTGGGTTATATCCTGGTCTATATTTGGAAGCTTACTTTTTTTTTTTTTTTAACTCTTGCAGAAGTATTATCTGTGTTTCCAGAAACTGGGAGCCTTGGGGGAAGAACAGACATCACAATTACAGGAGACTTCTTTGACACCTCTGCCCAGGTTACTATTGCAGGTAACTATGTCGAAATGGCTGAAAATAGTTTATAGAGTTAAATGCCGTGGGAGATCCTGTAGTTGTTATGGCATGAGGAGTGCGGGGAGGAGTCCTGGGCAGTCTTCGCCCCTTCTAACTCATCATGCCACCCTGCTCTAAGTTCTTATACCTGTGTTTAGTTGAGACCAGGTGTGATTTCATTCCTGCTCCTCTGCAAATGTGTAACAGGAACATGCAAACATGTCCTGCAAACATGCTCACAGAGCATGGGCAATTCCATCAGCTGTTCCCATCTTGGGGGTAAAGAGAAGTAAAAAGTATAGCTGCCTCTTCACAAGGGTCTCCTCCTACTAAAAATGAACCCTCCTGTTCAGTCTCCCCTGTTAGCCATCTTGTTCTAGATAAGCCAGAGTGGCTGGTCATTTGCTATGTAGATTCTTCTGGAATGCCCCCATGGCAAGCCCTTTTGTGGACCTATCTAGAACCTTTCGTCCAGCCAGGTGGGATGCTCCTTTAGTTGGTGACACCAAGGATGCAGGAGATTGTCCTCACTCTCATGTCATTCTTATTTCCCAAGTGTAGTTGAGTGGCTCAGTACGTCCCCAGGGAATAGCCTTGCTTCACGTGGCTTTCTTTCTGATTACTCTGAGCTGCCCTGTGCTCTGCTGCTCTGCACTCTGCCTTTCCTGGCCTCCTTCAATTGGGGTGACAACCTTTGCTATTAATAGCCTGTCCACATTTAGCCGTTTGCTGTAGAATAGGAGCCTGTCTACTTCAGTCTGGTCCTGCCATCACATCTATAGATCTCTCTATATATACCTAGATTATGTATATTACCTATATACATAAATATTTTTATTCTTCTTAGGCATTCCTTGTGATATCAGACATGCATCTTCCAGGAAGATTGAATGCATCACTAGGGCTCCAGGAAAAGACGCGAGGCTCACTGCTCCTCAAGCAGGTAAGGAATTAACTGGGGCCGTTCAAAGAACTCTCTAGTAATATTTTAAATTGTGAGGGTCTGGGGAATAGAAATAAAAGTGTTTTGATTCTGTCTCAGCTATCTGATTGGTTAGCTCAGTGAGCTCTCGGCCCATGAGACCGTTGTCAAGGCTTTCCTATCAGGAAGTCTCTTCGATTTATTCAGACGTTTAGTGACATTGCACTCCTAACCCCAGCCAGATGTATAGCCAGTGGGGTTCAGTGGAGACCAGGATCCAGAAAGCATAACGGCCTTCAAGACATTGTTACAGTGACTGGAGGAAACCCCCCAAACTGCCATCGGTTGGGTCAGCTGGGTGCCCGTTGTCTGAGAAGACAGGAGCATTACAGCACGCTCTGCTAGGCTAATAGCAGCAGCATTAGACAAGGCTGGAGAATGGGGCACAGTGGGGTGCATTTAAATGTCATTTCTTCTCCCCTGTGGGCGTCTCTCTGCTGCTTTGAAAAATAGGGATGTCCTGTGATGTTGCCACCAGTTTATGCCTGAAATGGGCAGAAATGGAGGAGGTGAGGGAGCCAGTTTCACCTGTCCTCTGTTTAAAGCTTCCGCCTCATGGCAGCAAATTGAAAACACAGCATTGGAGCACGTTCCTGCTAAACATCAGAACTGAAGGCTCAGATGTAGTCAGGGATTAAGGGCGGTTAGCGTGTTACCCAGCCCGGAACCACAGGCTGCAGGTGTGTGCACGAGGGGTCCCGTCCGTCCCCCCACCCCCCGGCTAACGATTAAACTGCAGGCATCGAGAGCCAACCCCAGAGCCTCTGCACTTACCAGGAAAGTTGCCTAATGGGGTAGGAAACCGTTCTAAAGAAAGGCCATTCAGGTGTGAAAACGCATGCCAAGCTTTTGCTTGAGAATTCTCCAGCTCCCAGATCTGCAGTTTTTATTCAGGGAAAAGCTCCCATCCAAGGAAATAAAACCACTGAAACAAGTAATCGAGAGAAGGTGTGTTTCCTGGCAGGAAATGGAGAGATTGCTTTAGCTACTGGGGTAGTGCTAGGACAATTTCCTGAATGCCGCTGTTTCTGACAGTTAGTTAGTAATGTCCTTTATGAAGAGCTTTGGAAGTTTCTTCCATGGAAGTAGAGCGAATGACTACATAAAGCAGTGGTTCTCAACTGGGGGTGATTTTGGCCACCCCCCCAGGGAATTTGGCAACCTCTAAAAACATTTTTGGCTGTTACAGTTGGGGTGGTGGTACTGACATCTAGTGGGAAGAAGCCAGGAATGCTACTAAACATTCTGGAATGCACAGTGCAGCCGCTCACAGCAGTTACCCAGCCTCAAATGTCACCAGTGCTGAGGTCAAGAAATTCTGGTTTAAAGTACCATTCTTATATATGCTGCTATTTTTTTGCTTATTCCTTATCTACCTCTCCCTTTTAGGAACTATAGTACAACAGTAGTCGTTTAATAGGAACTATAGAACAACAGTAGTCGTTTAATAAAAATTACCATAGCTATTCTTTATTGAGCACTCACTGTCTTTCAGGTTGTTTGTGTATGTGTATATATTTTCCCTTAGTCCTAGTGTATTGTCTGTATGTATTATTAGTCCCATTTTGATGCATGAGAAAATGAAGACACAAGGGCATTGAGCAATTTGCTCAAAACTACACATTCAGTAAGTGGCAGAGCTGGAGTCTGAACTAAAAGATTCCAGAGCTTTTACTCTCAACCCAAGTTAGTATCCAGTATTGGTTGTATCTGTGCCTTTGGCTTCAGGGTTTGCTTAATATAAAACACAAATTAATACAACATGATTTAAATGTCACATAATAGCGGCATGCTACATCATTGGCGCTGTGTGTTCAGGTCCACAAATTGAGGCCATGGCACTTGAAAAATGTCAGGATTGCCAATTTTCTGGGAAAAGGGGATTTTAGGGAATAGAATTCCCAGGCTGAATTGGACCTTAAAAGATACCGAAGTCTGCTTCTGGCTTCAGGAATCACAGAGACAAGTCACATCACAAGCACTCAATCACATCGCCTTTCTTTTCTTAACCACTGCATTTGTTTGCCCATTCACATTTTCTCCTGGACTTGGTTCTCTTCCCTGGGCATTCCCCTTAGAAGGGGTTTCCTACTCTTCTCAGGTCCTCTGAGAATATCACTGCTTATTATTTCTTATCAAATCTCTTTCCAAGAAGCTAACTCCTACCCCAAGGAATGTGTTCTGCTTTCCAGAACGTTTGTATTATCTACAGAGCCTTTCACGTGACTAGCTCTCGGTTGACTCACCTTTACAGATGGTACCTGCATTATCTTTCACTCTGTAATTTGAAACAAAGTGATCCCCCAATTGGGGAGCAAGGCATTGTGATGTTTATGAGACATACCTATCTTACAGGCAATCGAGGGCTTCTGTTTGAAGTTGGAGATGCTGCTGATGGCTTGGCATTGACAGAAGCCACCCCTGGGTACAGGTGGCAGATTGTCCCTAATGCCAGTTCTCCATTTGGATTTTGGTCAAAGGAAGGACGACCTTTCAGGTATGTTGTAGGAAAGGTGGGAGTCCATATCAAAAGCATCTTTACTGGCCTAGATGAGGTTAGGATGCAGATAAGGAAGACAGTGGAATTTCCACGGGAGAATGTACAGCATTAGCCAATTCAACAACAATAGAGTTTTGACAATGTTCCTAACCAGTGTTGGTCACGCCAGTGAGCTTTGTGAGTGCATAGACAAATTTCGATCAGTATATAAAATTTATATTTTCTACAACTCAGTTAGTTTACAAGCTGCTTTGGAGATGACTGTCAATTGGAACATTGAGCTGAACAGGACAGGGTTAGGGTTAGAGTTAGGGTTAGGGTTAGACAGCAGAGTAAAACTTGCTGCAGGTACATGATTAAGAGGTAAGACTAACATCTCGCTGATGCTAAAGAAAGATAAGAGGATTTGCATTTCGGGCACAGGAGGGAGCAAAGGCCAGGCAGCAAACAGTTCTGTTGGAACAATCTTCCAGTGCTGAATGTCAAGGCAATAGCTGGTATGTAGCAGAGGAACCTCTTACGGGCTCTGTGAGACATTGTTTTCTGCAGTAGTGACTGCACCGTGATTGTGACTTTCCTGTTTAGAGTTGTTTTGCCTCTTTTTGATCCTTTCCTTTCAAGGATGAAGTCACAATTTCTAGTTTTCCAAAGTGAGCTTAAAAATATAGAAAGTTTGAGAATTGCTTAGACACACTTTTTCCTTTGTGCGTTCTCAGTGTGTATGTTGAGGGGTGGATCCTGCACTCAGTGACAGATCTGTTTTCCCTTCAAAACCCTTCTCAGAGAGGCAGGTTGTGACATCTGAGTGTGAATTTCAGCCAATCTGTGACCTTCTCCAAAGATTTTACCATTTTAGATCTCAACCCAATTGTACAATGAGAAGCTTTGTTTCCTGTTTAGAGTATTTCCGGCATTGAAGAAGCCACATAGGGATGATAACCTGTGAAAAGAAGAGTGTCTCCTGAAACCTTTCTAAGTAGGCATTTAACTGCCAATTTATAATTTTATTTTTTATTTTTTTTATTTTTTTTGAGGCAAGGTCTTGCTTTTTTGCCTTGGCTTGAGGACAGTGACATGATTATAGCTCACAGCAACCTCAATCTCCTGGGCTTAAGCGATCTTCCTGCCTCAGCCTCCCGAGTAGCTGGGACTACAGGCATGCGCCATCATGCCCAGCTAATTTTTCTATTTTTTTGTAGAGGTGGGGTCTCACTCTTGTTCAGGTTGGTCTTGAACTCTTGACCTCAAGTGATCCTCCTGCCTCGGCTTTCCTGAGTGCTGGGATTACAGGTGTGAGGCACCTGTGCCCAGCTCAATTTTTGGTTTTAGAATCGTAGTAATTTGTGGTCCGTTGTAGCACCTAATAATGCATCTCTGTCATAGTTTTTGAGGACCATTAATAATGTTCAAAGGGAAACCTTTCAGCTACATTCAGTGTGTGTGATAATGTTAAGAGGTGAGTCAGACTACCTCAAAAGGCAAAAGAATATTTAACTTCTGTGGTAGGACTTGTAGGATGTGCCCCTTTAACTGCCATTTTGAGGAGCCACAAACCAGACAGTAACTCATTTTCCATTCCCTCTGTCATTCGTCTCTTTAAAATCTAAAAAGTTTAAATTAAATAATTGGAATATTTATTTATTGACTGGTAAATTGCTGTTATTATATTGATGAACCTTTAAATTGTTCTTTTTTGAAACTATTTTAAATAAGAAATTCTCTCTAAAGGTAAAAATAACACATATACATTAAAGCAATATTTAAAAACTTAATATTGATGATCTGAAGATTTAAAAAAAATGAGAAATTATTCTTATTTATTTGGGGAGTTTAATCAGTTTCTTAACCATATCTATCTGTGATATTAGGTCACTGGAATTTATCTTAAACATTAAAAGAAACGAGTTAGTTTTTAAATGTTTTATAAAATTGCCTGAAATTTTCTTCAAAGTTGCATTTTATGGCTTTTAATTTGAAATTACTGACACATTCAATTGACTCTTCTCTGTGGACCATAATTTTTTAATTGGGAAAAAAAAAACAACAAAACACACTCTCTGCAGGTGCTGAGGTCTCTGGTTAGGTCAATGCAAATTCTGATCAGTGATCTCTCTTTATTTCTAATAATGAGAATATTTGCTATTGATTGAGTTTCTACCATGCCGGGGCCTCTTCTGGCTATGTCAGGTGATTTCTCAGCTAAGCTTCTCTGTGGTCCAAAGCCGTGGCTTCAACATTCCCAGATGTAACACAACTGCAAGGGGGTTCGTGGCCAGTGCAAAGGGGTGGATTGGGATATTGAGACCATGCAGGTGCTAGAGCTCTTTCTAGAATACTCTGGACTGTCGTGTGGCATAAAAATCAGGTTTTTCTTCCTCATTACCATAAAAGAAAACAAAGGGCAAGGGCAGACATGTGTTGGTTTACTGATTCAGACCTCGGTTACTCTTGTTGGACTCTGTGTTCTTCCACTTGACAGAGCACGGCTCAGTGGGTTTTTTGTGGCTCCAGAGACAAATAATTACACTTTCTGGATCCAGGCAGATGGCCAAGCTTCCTTGCATTTCAGCTGGTCAGAAGAACCAAGGACTAAGGTATTTATTTGCCTCTCGTTTTCCTTTTGGTTGTCTGCAGGCCTATAACCCCGAAGAAAGAAAGAACCACAGCTAAAAGCTCTCATGTTCTACAGATAGCTATAACATGCCATTAGGTGACCAGGGACTTTAATTGTTGAAAAAGAGTTTGGCTGAATGTGATGGCACCTACTGTTTATCGGGCATTTATTGTAAACCAGGCATGATGCTACATCTTTTATATACTTTGTCTCTCATCTTCATCATGTATCTGTACATATGTATATTTTATATATATCTTTTCTAGATGAAGAAATTGAGGCTTAGAAGGACTATATGACCAATCCACTTGGATAGTAAGAGGCATATTCAGGATTCAAACCCAGATTTGTCTGGTTCCAAAAGTTATGCTTTTCCCACTCATTTTGGGTAGAGATATAGCCAGTTTATGTAGGACTCTCCCCATCCACTTTGACAGATAAGTAAAAGTAAAGGTGTCTTTAATAAGCAGAAAAAATTCACTTGTGCCATTGACATTCACTTGTGGATGACAATATTTTTTCTTGAATTATTAACATGCTTCTTTGAAGTTTGTTTGCTAGTTGGTGAGAGAAATGTCATAGATTTGGATGTGGTCAAGCTATTCCAGATCTCTCAAGGGCTTATGCTACTTTCTCCACAGCACCATGTAAACCTAGGGTTTTAGGTTGGGTGCATCTAGCCATATTTGACTACTATGCAATTGAGAAAGAGAGAGAGAGAGAAACAACTACAGGACCAAGAGCACTAGACTAACTTGTTGGAAAAGGCAGACCAGTTCAAAAACCTTTTGTTAGCAGCCGTCCAGACACTTAGTGTTCAGGAAAGAGATGCCTAGAAGCTTCCCAGTGGTGATCCTGATATACTTACTGGGGCACAGGTGACAGTGGCCTCCATCGGGATGGGCACTATGGACTGGTTTGACTCCTGGGAGCAGAATGGGGGTGAAGGGATCTGGCAACAGAAGACACCCAAGTTGGAGCTGTTGGGTGGAGCCAAGTACTACCTGGAAGCAGAGCATCATGGGATAGCCCCCAGCACGGGGATGAGAATTGGTGTCCAGATTCACAACACCTGGCTGAGTCCTGATGTGGTCACCACTTATCTCCGGGAGAAGCACCAGATCCGAGCCCGAGCCCAGAGGCTTCCAGAAATACAGGTCTGTGTCTCTTCCCAGTCCCGTGAAACTGACCTCCAGAGGACTAAAGTCTTACCTAGCTCAAGGACCACTGGCTGGGAGCCAGGGACCTGAGCTACAATTATAACTCTGCTGCCAAAGAAATAGGATATCGATCTGACAGAGTGGGTGAAGATGTTTATTAAAAATGCAGTCTTATTATTGAGATTATGTTCCTCATTGAATTAGTTTTAAGAATTTAAGTTCTAAGTGAGTCTTTATGTCTACCCCAGAGTAGACATAAAGTCCTTTAAACACACACACACACACGTACATGAAACTCCATAGTTTTTTTTTTTTTTTTTACCTATTCAGGCCCTATTTCCCTATATGCTGCATTTTCTAAATCTACTTTGTGAAGGTCATGTCCTTTGGGTCTCTTAGTTGTGTCCCATATTTTTGTTGAACAATTTCGATGTACTTTTTTGTTTTTCACTATTTGGTGTACAAAGATAAATCAATATGAACTCTTCCCTCTAAAGCTTATAGTCTAATAGTAAAACAGGTACACAAATAACCTTAGGACAAAGTAGAAAATAACAAGTGACGTAGGAGATGAAAAGCTGCATAGATCTTACTCCACAGCAAAAGTGTAACGTGCTCCACAGGGAATGTGTTGGAAGTAAAGCCTCTGAGAGAGGGTGGCATGCTAGGTGTCTGTGTCTGCCTACTGGGCTACCCTTGGCCAGAAAGCAATTGGTGAGAAGGGCCAAAGGTGCATCCTTCAATGGCAATCTCTACATCCCATATTCTAAGAAAACAGGCACAAATAAATAGGTAGACAGATGTATATTATTCCAAGAAAAGTTCTCATTAGGCGATGACACTGTATTTTTCTGTATTCTTTAGAACTTTCTAGGGGGATGGGAGTGCATTTAAAAAATTGAAATTAGGCTGTGTGCGGTGGCTCACACCTGTAATCCTAGGACTCTGGGAGGCCGAGACAGATGGGAGGATTGCTTGAGCTCAGGAGTTCGAGACCAGCCTGAGCAAGAGCGAGACCCTGTCTCTACTATAAATAGAAAGAAATTAGCCAAACAACTAAGAATACAAAAAAATTAGCCGGGCATGGTGGCGCATGCCCGTAGTCCCAGCTACTCGGGAGGCTGAAGCAGGGGGATCGCTTGAGCCCAGGAGTTTGAGGTTGCTGTGAGCTAGGCTGATGCCACAGCACTCTAGCCCGGACAGCAAAGTGAGACTCTGTCTCAGAAAAAAAAAAAAAAAAAAAGAAAAGAAAAAAAAGTTGAAATTATAATTGAAAAAAACCCCAGCAAGCTTAGGAAATAAGCCCTGTGTTCCTACATAGATTCTCTGGCTTAATTAGCACCATCATTTAGTCTTGCCTCTCTTGACTTTTTATTTTAGATGCTGAATGTGACGGGCACTGGACACTTTCTCCTTACTTGGGACAATGTTTCTAGTCAGCCAATCCCTGCAAATGCCACAGCCCATCAGGTGGGAAATTTCTTCAAATAATGGGGGTGGGGAGGAGCTTGGGGTGGTCATTATGCCCATCATATGAACTCCTGGAATTTTTTTTTTCTTTTTACAGATTCAAACAACAATTGAGGAGTTACTTGCAGTAAAATGCAAACTGGAACACTTTTCGGCTAACATCCTACTCCGGCTTGGATTTGAACATGGTGCTGTCCCCCTTTTGACAAATTCTGGCCCTCTTTTCCAACATTGTCTTTTTTGTTTCCATAAAATGGGGACAATCTTCCTGTCCTCTCCAAGGTGCTAACAGCGTCAAATAGAAATAAGAAAAGTGAACTTGAATCCCAAGTGGCCAAGGGTTGTGGCTATGTGCTTGAGAGGGACATGCTTGGTGTGGGCATCACTAGGAAGAAAAGCCTTTCCTTCTGAGCTGGTGGTGGAGCAAAACACTGCCCAGAGACTTCCCATGCCACTCGTTGGCAAAGTTTAAGGATATAGGTGAGAAACAGAGAAACAGCACTAGCTGTACAAATCTTATTTAAAATTGCATCTAAAGGAATTATTACAGAACATAGTCTTAAATTCTTAAAATGCAACAGTGTGTTTTTTAAACTACCGTGTTTCCCTGAAAACAAGACCTTCCCATAAAATAAGCCCTAGCAGGATTTCTAAGCATTTGCGCAATAGAAGGCCTACCCTGAAAATAAGACTTAGTGACGGGCGTGGCTACCCAGCGTGTCTGCACAACCCATGCATTTCGTCGCAGAGCGGTAAAGAAGTCGAGCAGCCCTTCTCACCTGCCCCATCGTGACAGCTACTATCCCAGAGGTGACCGGAAAGGTGCGGGCAGCCCCATCAACAAGGTGGGCTCCCCCTGTCAGGTCCCGGCCATCCTGTGCGTCCTGCAAGCTGAGGCTTTGAGGGGAAAATAACACATTCCCTGAAAATAAGCCCTAGGGGTCTTCTGGAGGAAAAATAAATATAAGACCCTGTCTTGTTTTTGGGGAAAGACGATACTAAGAAGAACTAAATTCTAGTTGACATTCCTTGTCTCTTTCCTTCTCGATAGTTTTTCATGTCCCGGAGCACAGAGAAGATGGGAATGGATTTTTGATGCTCTAGGGCAGACAGATGGGTTTCTCATAGCTGGAGCCTTCAAGCTGGGGGTGCTAGCCACCCGAGCCCTGCCCAGCTCTCCCTTGGTGAAGCCATAGCCCTTTCCCTGCACACATGCTGGGAAGCTTAGTCTTGTTTAACATCAACGCTGTCTTTTTGTTTTATCTGAATTGCATCCAGGCCTAGAATTTTCCAGCTCTGATGGGGACCTCACCAGTGGGTCGGAGCCTTTCTGTGGCAGGTTCAGCCTCTGTCAGCCTCGACACCTTGTCCTGAAGCCCCCAGCTGCCCAGAAGGGCTATCGGCTAGATGAGTATACACACGTGAGTAGCAGCCCTCATGTGTCCAGGCCAGGTGGGTAGAGAAGGATTGATGTTATTCTCTGGGTTTGAGACAGAAAAAACCAGAAGCACAAGGAAGTGATTGCTGTGATTGGCCCAAGGCATTTGGGGCTGAGGATCTAGGTCTCTTAACTGCTGTTTCAGGCGTGGACACCGCTGGCCCCCACTTACACATTGTTACCTGGAAATGCCTTTGTATTAGCTGTGAGACTTATGGGAGTTTTAATTTGCTCCAATATTTTCTTCAATCTCTAAGAGAGTGTAGACTCTGTAGTCAGCCTATCTGGTTTTGAATCCTGACTCTATACCCTGTTTACCCTTAATGTCTTACTTAAGCACATTATGCCTTAGTTTACTTATCTGTAAAATGGGTAAAAATGTGGTCTACCTCTCAGGCCTGTGGTGAAGATGAAATGAGGTCATCTAATAGATAGACCATCTGCACGGAGGTCAGAACTTAGTGAAGGCTAGTTACTGTTACTGTGGTTATTTTTATTATTGATGGATTAAGTTGACCGATGCATTTCTTGAAAACCTCTTGTATCCTTTGCTTCAAAAGCTCTGCTGTCCTTTGTAAAACAAGTGCAGTTTATTTGCCCATTGGGAACCAGAGTGAGTTTTGCTTGGGTGACAGAGCTCATGGCAGTAGTTCTGAGTCCTTTCCTAGTCTGGCTGCAGTGGGAGTCAGGGCTAGTTGGTTCAGGCCAAGGTCCCCTCCCATCTTCAGCCTCTCCTCTGCTGCAGGGGCACCCAGTGGGGTGATTTTGCCCCTCGAGGGAAAGTTGGCAATGTACAGAAGCATGTCTGGTTGTCACAGCTGGGGAAGTGCTACTGGCATCTAGTGCACAGAAACCAGGGATGCTGCTAAACATCCTATAAAGCACAACGAAGAATTATCAAGCCCTCAAAATGTCAATAGTGCTGAGGTTGAAAACTCCGGCTTTAAATTCTTCTCGTGCCAAACAACTTTGCACCTAACTGAGTTAGAAACCAAGGATTCTGGGGAGTTAGAGTTGAAGGACTGAGGGTCAGAGAGGTTGAGTGACTTGCTCAAGGTCGCACAGGTAATTGGGTTAGAGCAGAGGTTTGCTCTACAATCCTCACTGCCAACCACAGTGGTAGGCATTTAAAAACTGTCGAATAATATTTTTTTTTTTTTGGCTTTGGAAAAAGTATTTGTTGCATTTCCTCCCAGATTTAATTGAGGGAAGTAAATAATAATTTACTCCAAATTTATTTGTCTCCCCAGCTAGGCTGGTAAGCTCCGAGGGGTTAGGAATGGGACTAACTGTCTTTTGTAGCATGTGACAACGTTACAGGGATGTGGGGTCCTCATTGCACATTGTTCGAGTGGCTGCTTCTTGCACTAGTATTAATAGAACTGAAGGACTTATTTGGTGTCCATAGCTGTGTCTGGCATACAAAGGCCACGTGAATAAGATCCTGAAGGTGACGGTCTCCTTCACAATCGGCTTTCGCAACATGGCACAGAACGTCACCTGTGATTGGACTCTCACAAGCATCAGCCCCCAGAGGTAACTAATCGGGTGGGAATCCTGCCAGCTGAGAGGAGTAGCTCTCCTGGGGACAGTGGCTCTCCTGAACTACCAACAATCCTGTATTTGGGCCTCAGACCCTAACTTGGAACTTTGGAGATCTTTTAGTTGACAAAGAAGTTTGACTCAAGAGCAGTTAGTTGTTAAGAATATACTATACTTCCTAGAAGGAGTCTGACGTTTGTCAGAGAGATAGAGTCACAGAACATCATATTTGGGAGAGACTTTAGAGCAGTGATCTCCACGCTTTTTGACGCCAGGGACTGGTTTTTGTGGAAGGTGGTTTTTCCATGGACAGGGTGTGTGTGTGGGGGGTCACCATCTCAGCTCCACCTCAGATCATCAGGCATCAGGAGTTGGATTCTCACGGGGAAGTATGCAGCCCGGATCCCTCGCATGTGCAGTTTGCAGTAGGGTTTGTGCTCCTATGAGGGTCTGATGCCCCCGCTGATCTGACGAGGGGTGGGATGAGAGGTGGGGGAGGGGGATCCAGCGGTGATGTAAGCAATGGGGAGCGGCTGTGGGTTGCGGGTGGTGCTTTGCTCACTGGCCACTGGCCACCTGCCGTGCAGCCTGGTTCCTGGTGGGCCTCAGACCGGTGCTGCTCTGTGGCCCAGGGGTTGGGGACCACAGCCATAGAGAACATTCTTGAGGAAAATCAGGGGCCCAAGAGTTTGCAATTCACCAAAATTCATTCGGCTAGTGACTGTACAATAAGATTCAGGCATCTTGTTCCCTTGCTTCGGTGTTCTCCCCACATATTTCTTACAGGTCTTATAAGAAGTGGTTTTAAATCTACATGAGTCTGATAATGTCTAGGAGTATCAATCTTCTCTGTGGTTAGAGCCCAAAATATAATCTGCTTAAGACGCGCAATCAAATTGCAATCTGAAAAGGCTGCTGACATTGAGTGTCATGAATGAATGCTTGACTCAGAATGTGACTCACTGGTGTTTTATCGAAGGCCGAGCCGAGCCCATCTTGGGCGGGATGTTTGTAACCATGGCACCCAAGACCGTTTGGGTACAGGGGTTCACAGGGTCTCTTTTCTGGCTGCAGAGCTCTCAGGTCCCCAAGTTGGGGAACGAGGGCTATGACAGGAGGGAGCTACAGATGCTCACCGAGAGGCCCAGCTCCATCCTGCACTGTTTTCCAGCTGGGACTTCACTTGCACTGACCTCTGGGAGACGTGTGTGCGTGGTTCCTGGGATGTCCAGCCTCTTCTCGCAAACTCCCCGGTGCTGGTTCATCGGATCGACCTTCTGCCTCAGGCTCAGGGGACAGGCCTGCTCTTTGTGGACGAGATTATTATTGCAGACACAAACGTAACAGGTGATCATCAAATCTGCTCTCCTCCAGGGTTTTGTCAAATGCCTACTCACACTTTCCTGCTGGGGGCCCCTGTTCTTTTAATAGGGAAGGGAACAGGTGATTCTCCAGCTTGCCTGCCTTGGTTCTAGAAAGCAGACGGGGTTGGGATGGTGTGCCTTTGCTTCTGCAGCTCTCCAGTTAGTCATTTTTTCTCCTCAATTTACCCCGATGATTGCTCTTGCTTCTGCTGCCTGTGCTCTTGCCCTAATGTTACCACTGTCTTGCTTCTTGGGAAGCCTTGGTTTCCTTATCAGTAAAAGGGGTGTAATAAAGATCCCCTTTCATTGGATTACTGTGAATATTAACCAATGTTCAATAGAAAGCACTCATTGCAAGTCCCGGCCAGGGTAGGTGCTTACTAAACATAAGCAATTATGTTTATTATCATTATTGTTAGGCCAACAGGATTTCCCCAGCTCTCCATGAGTCAATATCTGTCACATCAAGGGCTAGGAGGAATACAGCAACATCTGGTCCCATAACTGGGCTGAAGGTCTGATTTACCACCTTCAGGACAGGCTCAGTGAGATTGGCGGGTCACTGTATCCTCCAGAGAGTGCCCGTGTCCCTCCTGTCTATCCACACTCCTCCTCCCCATTGTCAGAGCTCAGGCCTGGCCCCTTCCTCCTGAAGTCTCCCTTGACCTGTCTTGAGGACAGTGGCCTTACCTGGCTGTGTTGCTTGCTAGTCTTAGGGGCAAAGTCCTCCTCAGGGGTCCTGCTGAGCTTGGTCATGCATGATGTGCATGCACGGCCGAGGCAGAGTAGTGCGGTTTGCTCTCAGCCCCTCCAGGCTTCCCATTTTTGCTCATGTTTCCTTTTCTGTCAAATTCCTTGTGACTTTGGGGCTCAGCTATCCTTTTTTTTTTTTTTAAAATAGTTTCTCCTTCCAAGGAGAAAGAAAATGGTTTAGAACATGTGCAACTGTTCAGACTTGTACCTAAAAACTGCAGAGCTGAGGGCAGGGGACGTTGAGGGTGGGTGGCAAGAGGACTCTCTATCGCCCTGAAATTGCATCATCTTTGATCATCATCAAAATGCCACCTCTCAACTGTTTCAGTGGTTTAAGTGTTTTGGGGGGCATCTGGGTGATTGCTGTCATTGCAAACCCTGTTCATGTCCTGGCACACAGAAAAGGACACTTCCAATGGCGTGCTGGGGTGACTGCCTGAATGTGTCAGTGCCTAAGACCACAGTGGCCTCTCTAAAGCTTGCATTCTTTCTGCACATGTGCTCACTCCACACTGTGGACCAGATGGCCCTGGTATGTGCCTCATGTGTTCAGTGTTCCCAAGACAGATCAGCTGAACATTCCTAGAGTTGCTAGGCACTGAGGGAGGAACGGAGGAAAGAATGGCAGTCTACACTGCACTAGAGTGTCTGTGTAGGGGTGCCTCCAAGAGCTAGGGAGTGACGTTTGGCTGGCTGGGGGCTTATTGAGCTTTGCTATGGAATCAGTCTTCATCTCCTTAAATCACAACCTTGCGCTTTCTTTTTGGGAATAAACTGGATAGCGGGTCCTCCTGCCTCCCCTTCCCTTTGCTCTTGATGGCAGCAGGTAGGTAGGAATCCGTGCTTTGAGTGTGTCCTGAGATCTGAGTGGCTCAGCATCTCCAATTGGGATTTTCCACGCAGCAAGTCTCTCACCTTGAGTCACTTGATAATCATCATTGCATCGTTGGCTCTAGTTTCTCAAGCTGATTCCGGAACAGCTCGCCCAGGTGGGAATCTGGTGGAATCTGTCTCTGTGGCTGGGTCCCCTCCAGTCTACAGTGTGGCCTCCTGGCCAGCTGGGTGTGGCACGGAGCTCCCGCTCATCACTGCACGGTAAGGGGTGGTTTTGCACACCTGTCCCTCCTTAGGGTTGCTGGTTGGCCTTGGGGGACTAAGGAAAAGCTATCTGTTGTGTCACGTAAAGCAATGTCCTCAGTCTTGAGAATGCAGCATTGGAATCACCTGGAGGTCTTGTGAAAACACCAGTTGCTGGGCCCTACCCTCCAAGTCTCTGATTCAGTAGGTTTGGGGCAGAGCCTGAGAATTTGCATTTTTAATGAGCTCCCTGGTGACACTGATTCTGGGGGACTGGTGACTACACTTTGAGAACTGATTGCTAGTGAATTTGTTTAAAAATAGTTGTATTGCTGTTCAGAGGGTCACATTACCACTGTTTTCTGTTTTCTCTCTTCATTCCATTCCCTATATATTAATTTTGTTGAAATCCTTTCAAGTGAAAAGAATTCTTCTAAGGAACATAAATAACTATTTCTAGGAACTCACCACCAGATGGCACTAGAGCCCCATAAGCATTGCTTCTTGCTAAAACATTTCCAGCCACCATTTACAAAGCAGTAACCAAGAATCAGGCTCTTTCAAGCTGCTGGATCACATGTATGCTCTAATCTGTCCTTTTAATTTTTCACTTTAACCCCAGTAGGATGGGAAGAATTGAGATACTCTGCCTTTTATATATGTGTATGTATATGTATATATATGTGTGTATGTGTATGTATATACTGTATACATGTTTATGTATATATCTGTATATAAAGTCATGACCCACATAGCAATATTTTTATCAATAATGGACTGAATTATAATATTTGCCCATAATATTTGCCATATTTTTACTGTATATTTTCTATGTTTGGATATGTTCAGGTACATAAATGTGTACAATTGTGTTACAATGGCCTGCAGTATTTAGTACAGTAACGTGCTGTACAGGTTTGTAGCCTAGGAGCAATAGGATATGCCCACATAGCCATATGCCATTTAGAATATACCATATTGGCAGACTCTCAATGCCAAAGTTATTAACTCTGAAATGATAGAGGCTAATTTAGGTTATTCAGATTCACACTGGGAGTGATTCTGACAACCTTCCTTTCTGGGTCTCCTCAAGGACCTTAGCTGCTTCTGGAAGCCTCTGTCCTAAGCAGGATGGGACAACCTTCAGACTAGGTTCTCCTAGATGTACACCCCAACCCATGCAGTGCCACTCTGTCTATTTCTGTATGTTTGTTAAGTATGCTTATCAGTATGTAGTACTTAAATATTGTTGATGGAAATTACATACGTTCATTGTTGAAATTTGGAAAATACAAAAAACCACACAGAAGAAGATAAACGTCACTCACAAACCCTCAGCTGAGAGATCACTTCTATTAAAATGTTGGGTCTATAGTCTAACAGCCCTTTTCTTAAGCAGTTTTTGTATACATATATGCATATACATGTATATATTTACTTTTTAAACCTCAAATCGGGACTATACATTACATACTATATTTGTAACATGCCCTTTTCATCTAATGGCATGGATTGAATATTTCCTCATTTCATTAAACATCTTTCTAAAATTATTTTAATGGTCATCTTGATCTATCTGGGCTGCTATAACAAAATAGTTTATAAATAGCAGAAATTTATTTCTCATAGTTCTGGAGGCTGGGAAGTCCAAGATGAAGGCACTGGTAGATTTGGTGTTTGCTGAGGGTCTACTTCCTGGTTCATAGATGCCACCTTCTCACTGTGTCCTCACATGGTGGAAGGGAGGAGGGGTCTCTTTGGGGCTTATTTTATAAAGATACTAATCCAATTCATGAAACCTCCACCCACAAGACCTAATCACCCCCAATAAGGCCCTACCTCCTAATGCCATCATCTTGGGGGTTAGGATTTCAACGTATAAATTATAGAGCTACATAAATATTTAGGCCATAGCAATGACTGAACAGTATTCCATCTCATGGTGTGTCACTTTTTATTGGAACCACTTGTCATATTAAAAACAGGATTGGGGAGGCAGTGTGTTTGTACACAGGAACTAGATAAGACTTGGCTAGCTGGAGTGACCATGTTTCAGCTAAGTATACCAGGCGAGAAGCCTCTTTGGACCAGGGCACACTGACTTTTTGTTTGCATATGCAGATGGAGCTCTAGAAAAACAAGCTCTTGCTCAACTCTGTTTCAGAACTGGAGCTGACCCTGGATCCCTGTGCTCCCAAGATCATTGTAGGGTGAAGGGTGGAGCACTCTTAAAGGATCCTAGTATTTGACTGGCCACGGTGGCTCACGCCTGTATTCCTAGCACTTTGGGAGGCCAAGGCAGGAGGATCACTTGAGGTCAGGAGTTTGGGACCAGCCTGAGCAAGAACAAGACCTCATGTCTACAGGAAATAGGAAATTAGCTGGACGTCATGGTGCATGCCTATAGTCCCAGCTACTCAGGGGGCTGAGGCAGGAGGATTGCTTGAGTTTGCTTGCAGTGAGCTATGATGACACCGCTGTACTCTAGCCATGGTGACAGGGAGAGACCTTTTCTCAAAATAAAATAAAATAAATAAAAATAAAACAAGACAAAAAGAATCCTAATATTTATACTACACTTTTTCTGCTGTGACAACAGAGGGACACTCAATATTTGGGAGTTTGAGCTCATAGCCTAGAACCATGGAGGGGGGGGTGCCCTGGTCTTTGAAATGGGACTATATTCTGTGTGGATTAGCACTTCTTGATGGTACTGGGGCTAATTCTTTGTTTCTGACCTGCCTCAGCTCTGTGCCCATGGAAGGAACAGAAGAAGGATCTGGACCAGTCCAGGTGACAACACAGAGACTACAGAGGACAAGTCCACCTTTAGGAGGACACTTTCGCATCCAACTTTCTAATGCAGTGATTCCTGGTAAAGGGGCAACTGGGGGTACGACACTTCTCATTTACATGCTGAGGGGCCTTCCTAGGCAAACAGCATCCTGTGAGGTTGTCAGATATGGTGACAGTCTTAAAGCTACTTTGTTTTCCAAGTGTCTGAAACCACCTTAAAATTAAAGATCTGGAACAGGACTTATTGTTAATTCTACCCCAACCTTTAATTTTGTAGATGTGGAAACTGAGTGGGATTAGCTTCCTTGGACTTTTGTATTAAATTACCATAAGTTGGTGACTTGAAACAACAAAACTTTATTTCCTCCACGTTCTGGAGGCCAGAAGTCCAAAATAAAGTTGTTGTCAGGGCCACACTCCCTCCTAAGGCTCTTAGGAAGGATCTGTTTCCTGCCTCATCCAGCTTCTGGTGGCATCACTCCAACCTCTGCCTCCACAGTTACACGGGCTCTTCCTCTTCTATCTCAAAATTTCCTTATCTTATAAGGATACATATGATTGCATTTAGGTACTACTTGGATAATCCACAGTAAACTCCTTCTCTTAAGACCCTTAACCACATCTTTTTCACATAAAGCAATATTCATTCTTGTACCTTACAAAGTAGCATTCATATATTCTGGGGATTAGGAGATTGACATGTCTTTTGGGGGGTCCCCCATTCAGCCAACTATACTGACGCTTGTACAAAGGTCATGCAAATAATTGATGGCAGGGTTCAGATGTGAATGTAGGTATTTGACTCTGAGGTCAGTCTTCTTCTCTCTAGAGCATTTTAGGCCAACATCCATGGTAGTCATGGTCCTTTGGAGTCAAACTCAATGGTGCCACCATATGCTGTCTAGGATTTTAGTGTTCACAACAAATGTAGAAGAGCTTTCAGATGCAATTGGAGCAGTGTTTGTAAATCTTCAAGAATACACACCTTTCACAAAGAATGAGGATAAGAAACAATGATATGCTACTTGTTTGGGGGGGAGGGAACATGGAGAATCAGAGGGAAGTGCAGGAGAACTCCAGAGGGGCTGTGTAAAAGTTGGCACATGGTTCAAAATTTTTTTGCCCTCCTAAGCAGAAAGATGCTGGGTTTGCAAAGGATCTTCTTGGGTGGGAGGAACCGAGTGGTGCTCTTATTACAATTGGGCAACTTAGGAAAATTTGAAGGTCCCCAGGCTTTTGGAGTCTGATAAATGGGTGAGAAGATGGCAACACTTTCTTGCCTCTGTGAGGCCCATTACTGTGCTATGTTCCTCTTCTCATGAATGAGAGCTCATCTGTAGAGAGACTTCTGCTACCTTGTTCCATTGCCCATGATCCTCACGTTACTGCCTGTAAAACAACTGGGGAAAGTCAGCCTAACCTGGCCTTTGGAAATGGGAATGGGTCTGAAATTGTTTGTACATGTAGAGACATGTATTTTAAAGGGATGAGAATTTTGTTTGCACTTTAGAAATACAGTGATGTTTTATTAACCCTTTGGGGCAGTATGGAATTTAAGAAGAAAGCTCTTGAGAAGGTGGAGGGCAACCTGGGTTTTAATCTAAACCTGTCCGACTGGGTTGGCAGGCTTCTGAATATCACTGGGTTTCATTTTCTTCATCTCTAAAGTAGGCATTAGGGTACCCAAATGACCCGCCTCACAGGGCTTCAGGGAGCAGCTAATGAAATGGAAACTTTTGGTAAAGCATGAGGCAGGGTTCAAACACAGTGTTGTTATTTCTCTGTGGGAATGTGGAATGGGGAAGCAGGTGGTTGGGCTTAAAGAAAATTCTAATAGAGAAACCGAAGTTAAATGCCAACATTCCTCAGCTGGGTTGGCTAAGTTTTTATGGGTGTCAGCTGCTGTATGCCTCCCCCACGCCCTGTGAAAAGTGGCCAACTTTTGTCTGTTCACTGGGACAGCTAAATTTTTCCAGGGAAAGTCCAATATTTAATTAGACGTTCAGGCATTACAAGTGTGTCTGGAGTTTACATGTTGAGTTGACAGTTGAGTTGGTTTTGTCTGACATGACTGGGCTCTCTGCTTGCTATGTGATATGACACTGATGAAAGACATTATGATGCAAAAAATGGGCATCTACTTGCATTTGACTTAGGGAAAAAATGGTTTAACTAGGGTCGGTGTTCTCTAGAAGCTGTGTTTTGACCTTGAGGGTCCCCTGCAAATTTGGTAGGCATCCTGGTATTTTATTCTCTGCTATCTTTGGTGAGGAAACCCTATAAGGTGGATTAATTAGTGTCTTGTGTTTTCTGCTTCAAAACGTTCTCTCACAGACGTCCCTGTGAACATTTCTGCTAGTGACCTCCACAAGCTCTTGCTGAACAATGCTGATGACGTCACATCCAGATATCTCAACGCCAGTGACTTCTCTGTGAAGGAGGATCTCAACTCTTGCTACGAACATGTGTGGACCCTGTCCTGGTCCACCCAGATTGGGGATTTGCCCAATTTTATCAGGGTATGTATGGCATCCCTGTTAGTGGTATAGATTTGGTGCCTTGGAGAAATTTTGTAAAAAAAAAAAAATTAGAATTATATGAATGAAAACCGTCATGAATTATTCATTTTGTTGGAACAGTCAAGTAAAGGAATTCTGTGATCTTTACTTCTAAAAGTTTTCAACACATAATTTGTATCTTGTATCCCTGATAAAGCAATTTAAACCAAACATGTCCTTTCCCAATTCAGTGTAGGTAGAGAATTTGTTGGTCAGTGTCCACTATAGAATAATTCTACATCTGTTATTGGATAATTTAAGCAGATGTGATTGACTTAGATTATCATGGGAGCAGATGGCATAGCAGAAGGAAGTTTAGAAAAGAATTTGCTGTCTTTGGATAATGATGAAACCAGATGCTCTTGCATATTTAGGGTTTTAAAAAATAATCTAATGATCATTTAGCATTTGGTTATTATAAAGTGAAGACCAAAATGAAATTTTTTCCCAGTTATATGGTATTATGAGTCATCTGGTTTCGAAACGAAATACTGGTGTGGAGATGGAGGGAGGGTAGGAGATCTTACTGTTATCTCATAGTACTGTTTCCTTACATTTTATTTTAACATCTTGGACTTTAAACATAAAACAGAGATGCACAGAGAAGCAAAACATCTGAAGGCTTAGAGAGAAGATTGGTCTGCTGTGCTTCCTTTGGCAACTCTACTTGCAAATAAATCTCTCTCTGATCTCTCTCTCTGGGGCTTCCATTAGCCATGACTTATTGTGAAGTGTCTAGATTTCAATTCTCTCACTTCGCTTTCACTTTCTAGCTGTCTGATGATCTCAAACACAATGTGAAAAGGCCCCCTATCATGTGTTTTAATCAAGATTAGATTTCTGTTCCATGACAGAATTTACCAGAAATGTAACCATCTCAGGTCTCTGATGGAAATCTTACTGGAGTGAATCCTATTGCAACCGCTCGTGTGGTATATGATGGTGGAGTTTTTCTTGGCCCTATATTGGGAGATATGTTAGCTACAGTCAACCAGCACACGCAGGTGAGCATGGATGAGCCACTGTAAGCACAAGTATTAGTTTCAAGCCTAAGTCAGCCTCCAACTGATTTGTAACATGGGACAATTGATTTAGCTCCCAAGGGTCATTTTTACAATCTGTAAAACAGGAGTAATTAATGGCTGTACTCTTTCTACTTCTACAGGGTATGTAAAGTACTATGAAAACATAAATGCTTTGTAACCACAATATCTTATTATAATTAGAGATACTATTGTTATGGTGCAAAAAAATTAGAGAGCCTCTACAGCTAAATATGATTTATGCCTCCACACAGTGGTATTGGAAAGTAAATGAGTTAAGTCATTCCTTTTGCTTTTAAAAGTCCTTTTCTCTTTCCCATCTTCCCATATTCCTGTCAGCTTTTCAGAAAGTTTAAAAATACAAAACAATAAAGAATAATATAATCAACACAGGGGTACTCAATCTGACAATTGTCAGCAACATTTTGACATATTTATAATTTTTGTTTTTATGGAAAAAATGAAATGTTATAGATAAAATTGAAATGTTCTTTATCAACCATGCTGTTCCAATACTTCTTCCCCTTGTAAGGAAACACTATCATAAATATAGTGTGTATGCTCTTAATCCATTTTTTATATGTAGAAAATCAATTGAGTCATATCTTTTTCACCTTTCTCATTTCCAAGTATTGTTTAAGTTCTAATGGATTAGCATTAGTTCCAGTGAAAGGGAAAGACATTTAGTCTCTTCTTAGGGGCCTACCTATTAGTACAAAAAAAGACTTTCAACCAAATGTCCACAAACACTCTATTCTTAAGTTATATATTCATGTATTGTTGGTGGAAGGAAAGTTCTTACTTCATTGGTCTTCACTAGCAAAGAAAAGACTTTTCACATGAAGTGGGTACCTGAATGGAAATACAGAATGATAAGAAGTCTTCATGCAGGTTAAGTTTATAAAATTTATTTCTATGGACAGAGAGGAAATTTACTCAAGATGAAGCATATTTAATTGAAGAAATGGGTTTCAGCACATCCGTCATGCTTTTTTCTTAAAAAAGCATCACGTGTTTTGAGCCATTCATTGAAATTTAAGATTAATTACTGGAGAAATAGAAGAAAGGAAAGAGAATAAGTGAATCACGAACACATTTTAGCTTGGGGAATCCTCACAAGTACTTTACTAATACCTTTGTGCATATGAAATGCATACATTAAAACATTATATTTTTGCCTTTTTTCAGGTGGTTGTACAAGTGAATGACATACCAGCTCTTTGCACAGGTTCCTGTTCTTTCCAGTACCTCCAAGAGTCAACTCCCTGGGTCCACTCTGTGTGGTGTTCTCTGGGTATGACTTGTGACTCAAAACTGAGATGGGCACAGACTTTAGACTCAGTAATTTTGTTAGAGTCCATGTCACTGGTGACGGGTGGGTAGAAGATCCCTCAGTTCATTAGGTGGAAGTTGAGTGATGCAGCAGAAAGTGTATTTTTTGGTCCATCTTAGGGATATAGTCATGGCTTGAAATGGAAACAAGTAGATTTTTGATGACTTAAAATGTTTTATTCTTTGTCCCTTGTTTTGAAATAGTCTTTATTTTGATCTTCTTTTCTCTCTCTCTTTTTTAAATTAAGCAGCCATCCCTCGTTACTAGGTTGAGAAAATTTAAGATGGGGGCTGTGTACTACAATAATAAAGGCAGATGTCCAATTTTGAGTCAGTATTCAATTCCCTGAATTTTGGGAGGGGAAGGTGAGAGGGAATGAACATTTGATGCTAGAGAGAGATCTCTTAAATGGAATGATATCACTGAGCGATGCTTTTGTTTCTTAATGTTTTCCCTCCTTTAAGATGGTGACGTCAACCTACTGGTTTATATCACCGGCACTGGTTTCTCTGGTGACTTCCAGTCCTTGCAGGTTAGAGTGAACCAAACGAGTTGCAAAGTTATTTTCTCAAACCAAACGACTGTGGTCTGTCAGACAGACCTGCTACCTGTCGGAGTGCATCGGATCTCGATGTTGGTGAGACCCTCTGGTCTTGCCGTCAATGCCAGTGGAGAAGGACTCTTCCTGAGCGTGGAACCTAGACTGGATGCTGTGGAGCCTTCCAGAGCTGCAGAGATTGGTAATCTGGGGAGGGCCTGGCAATGCATCTGACCCTGTGAAGCTATCGTTCTTGCTGATAGCAATCTAGTCCTGGCGTGTAATAAATTCCACATCCACTATGATTCACAGCTTTTTGTTTTCTGACATCAGCACTTCGTCTAATGAGCAACAGACATTTGAGCCCTTAAGTGAACTCACTTGTCATATAAAGGATTTATAGTTTGGCTGTGGTGTCAGATGTAATTGGGTTAGTTACTGAGTCACCAGGTCCATCTGGCCTAGTGGAAACAACACTGGATTGGGAGTTATAGGACATGTGGCTGGGTTTTAATCCTACCACAAGTCAGATGTGTGATCTAGAAGTTGCAGTTACTTCTATGGGTCCTAGTTAGTTTCCTAATAATGATGATGATTGCCACAGTATCATTTATTGAGTACCTCTTCTAAGTACCTCTTCACACACCCTAAATGCTTACAACTGCCCAAAGGATGGAATTATTATCCACATTTTTAAGATGAGTTAATGGTAGTTTTAAGAGGAGAGTGACTTTCCCAGAGTTTCACATGGAAAGACATGGAGATAGCGTGAACACGAGAACTGTCTGACGCTTAGGCTCTTGCTGCTTCTATGTTTAAGGCTGTCTAACTTATAGAATGGCCTAATGATGCTTGATTTGTAGGTTACCTAGATCTGTGTGAAATTAAAATGAGCCAGCAGATGGGAAAGTCCCGTTAAAAGTAAAAACATTTGAAAAATGTCCAGTACAGGCCTTGCCCACCCACCAGGAACTTTGTACATAGCTGGTATTTATCAATCTGTCTTTTCACTGATGTACATTGGGTACTTGGTACTTGGTTAGCATGAGAAGCCAACTGCCATTTGAGTAGTGGGGAATACAGAGGGCAGTGGGTCTTGTTAACATGACCCTGTGGATTGGGTCTTAGTTCAGTGGAAAATCAGAAATCTCTCCATGACTAGCTGCTTTTGGAGAGACACAACCAGTTCAAAATAACCCAGCCAGATTACAAGAATCATCTCGGGAATACTCATGCATATGTTTGCTAATGTATAAATTTTAGGGCATAAAACTCCTGTCCTTAATGCTTTGGATTTTTGTCATTGTTTATTCTGGTGGCCAGAGGAGCACAGCTTAGAACATATTTATTCTTTCTTTCTTTCTTTCTTTCTTTCTTTCTTTCTTTCTTTCTTTCTTTCTTTCTTTCTTTCTTTCTTTTCTTTTTAAGACACAGTCTTGCTCTGTTGCCTGGGCTAGAGTGAAAATATATTTTATTTTATTTTAATTAATTTATTTATTTTTGAGACAGAGTCTCACTTTGTTGGCCAGGCTAGAGTGAGTGCCATGGCGTCAGCCTAGCTCACAGCAACCTCAAACTCCTGGGCTTAAGCAATCCTTCTGCCTCAGCCTCCTGAGTAGCTGGGACTACAGGCATGCACCACCATGCCTGGCTAATTTTTTCTATATATATTAGTTGGCCAATTAATTTCTTTCTATTTTATAGTAGAGACGGGGGTCTCACTCTTGCTCAGGCTGGTTTTGAACTCCTGACCTCGAGCAATCCGCCCACCTCGGCCTCCCAGAGTGCTAGGATTACAGGTGTGAGCCACTGCGCCCGGCCTGAAAATATATTTTAAAACAATGTGTTTTGGCTACAAATTCGTTGCTGAAAGAAACAGTTTCTGACTCTACTTTGCCTAGAAGAATAAATTATGAGGTCCTTCCCACCTCACCTCTGCACATAAAACAGAGCAAGCAGCACTTAGTCTTAATTTCTCAGTGATTTAAGGAAGGAGCCAGATGATATGTGCTGCTCAGAGTGAAAGATCATATTCTAATTAACCCAGTAATTATTGGTTCGAGTTTAGGGCATATAAATAGTCTTATCACCAGATTTATAAGGGACTTTCATCTTCTTACAAAGTTACCTCTGAAGTTCAGGCCACACAATCCTTCTTTAGCCCCCCCCCCCCACTAGATTGTAGACACCTTAAGGGCAAACAGGTGACTCAGTCATCTTAGTTTCCTCTATACACAGTACTTTGCACAAGTAGGGTGGCTAACTTTCCCAGTTTTCCTGGGACTGAGGGGGTCCAGGACATAAGACTTTTAGTTTTAAAACTGGGATGCAGAACTCTTCATACTAAAACTTGGTCCCAGGAAAACTGGAATGAGTTGGTCACTCTATCAGGGCATGCTGTACCAACAATACATAGTGAAGAGATTGGGAGGATGCTATATTGTACCTTAATATTTTAGCAAAAGATAGAAAACTATGAGAAGGGATATGCAAGGTGGGTTCAAATAACTTTTATTAAGACTAAGGGGAAAGAGAGGGAGGGAAGGAGGAAGAGGCTGTAGCTGCTGCTTTCCATATTACTGAATTTAAACTTTCCTTACTAACCCTTCCTTTGCCTGGCCACCTACATAGCATCACTTTGTGTTAATCAATCAACCAATCTCAATCAATCACTCAACACCGATTGAGCCATCCCATATAGAGCCCTGAAGACCTTGGTGCTTAAAGTGTGGCCCTAGACCAGCAGTACCTGTATCACCTGTGAGCTTGTTAGAAGCACAGAGTGTTGGGCTCCACCCCAGACCTCCTGAATTTCAACAGGATCCTCAGGCAATTTCCATGAATAGTACAGTTTGAGAAATGCTGCTATAGGGGAGTTCAAGAAAACTAGGTTGAGATCTATAAGCATGAAATTTACAGAAAAGTTGAGATGTAAGGGACACATATACATACTGTGATCAATGATATTCTAAGTCACCACTTGCCTATGTGCAGAAGCACCCTTGAAAGAATATTTTTAAAGGAAAAATCTTAGTTTTGCCTACATGCCACCTTGATCCACTTTTGTGCTGAGATAGTGTTGCCTTCTCCTAAGGCATGGATTCCTGAGGCACCTCAATTTTCAAATGAGAATGACAAAGTATCACCACCTCTTCAACTTTTAATTATTACCATCAACAATGATCACGAGAACAATTTATTTCACTTTTATTATGTGCCAAGCACTGTTAATGCTTGGGATACAGTAAATAAAAACAAAGGCTCTGGGCTTGGGGAGGTGATGGCAAATGTGTAGGAGAAAAATCAAGAAGAGGGGGGAGTGGAGAGTGATGGAGGGAATGGCTGTCATTGGCATTAGAGGATGGAGACATGGACCAAGTGGCTTGGGGAATCTTGGGGAAGAGAGTTTGGGGCAGAGGGAACATCAAATGATGAAGTCTCCAGTCAGAGTGAGCTTGTCTTTTCCCAAGAACACTAAGGAAGTCGCTGTGGCTGGAGTAGATTGAGTGAGAGGGCAGTGGTAGGAGGTGACTCAGAGCAGATTTTATGGCCTTAGGCATTATGAATGACCCTCATAATACTCAGCTTTTATTCTGAGTGAGATGGGGACCATTGGAGGATTTTAAGTGAAGAAGTGACATGGTGTGACTTAGGTTGCTGTGTGAGAACATATTGTAGGAGGCAGAGATAGAACCAGCGAGAGACCAGATAGGAGGCTACTGCAGTCATCCAGGGAGAAAGAATGTTGGCTTGGACTAGGGCAATATATCTTAGAAATAGGTAGAGCTGCATTATTCTTTTTTTTACTCTGAGATTTTCTTCTTTTTTTTTTTTGAACATTAAAAAATTGAGAAATAACTTCCATACCATAAAATTCACTTTTTAAAAGTGTACGGGTCAGTAGTTTTCAGTATAATTCACAAAGCTGTATACCTTACCACCATCTAATTCAAGAACATTTCATCATTCCAAAAAGCAACCTTGTATGATTTAATAGTCACTCACTATTCCTCCCTCTTCCCAATCCCTGGTGGCCACTGATCTATTTTCTGTCTAAATGAATTTACCTATAATGGACATTAATATAAATGGAATCATGCCATATGTGACCTTTTGTGTCTGGCTTTTCTACTTAGCATAATGTTTTCAGGATTCATCTATGTTGTAGCAGTATCAATACTTTATTCCACTTTATGGCTAAAAATATTCCATTGTATGGATATACCACATTTTGTTTTTTCATTCATTTCATTATGTGCATTTGGGTTGTTTCTGCTTATTGGTTATTGTGAATAAAGCTGTAATGAATATTTGTATACAAGGACTTGTGTGAATATATTTTCAGTTCTTTTGGTTATATACCTGAAAATGGAATTTTCCATTTTTCTCATTTTAATTTAACTAATTAAGTAACTCTATGTTTAATGACAACTGTTTCTAAAATGGCTGCACAATTTTTATATCCTCACTAGCAGTATAAGAGGGTTCCAATATCTCCACATCCTCACCAATACTTATTATTTTTTTATAGCAGCCATTTTAATGGGTATGAGGTGATATCCCATTGTGGTTTCAATTTGAAATTTCCTAATGACTAATGTTGTTGAACATCTTTTTTTGTTCCTTTGGCCATTTGTACATCTTCATTGTAGAAATGCCTACTTAAATCTTTTGACAATTTTAAAAATTGAGTTATTTATTGTTTTATTGTTGAGCTGTAAGAATTGTTTATATATTCAGGATACTAATTTCTTATCAGATATATGATTTGCAAATATTTTCTCCCATTGTGTAGGTTGTCACTTTTTTAATAGTGTTGTTTGAAGCACAGAAGTTTTTAATTTTGGTGAAGTTCAGTTTATCTTTCTTGTTCTTTTTGCTTGTGCTTTGGTATCATATCTAAGAAATCATTATCTAATCCAGTGTCACAAAGATATATGCCCTTTGTTTTCTTCTAAGACTTTTATAGTTTTAGCTCTTATACTTAGGTATCTGATTCATTGTGAGTTAGTTTGTGTGAGGTAGGGGTCTGTATTAGTTTGCTAGGGCTGCTGTAATCAGTTGCCATAAACTGGTCCCTTAAACAACAGAAATTTCTGGTCTCAGTTCTGAGGGCCACAAGTCTGAGATCAACATGTCAACCTTTGGGGAAGAATCTATATGCCTCTCTCTTTAGCTTCTGGTTATTTACTGACAACCCCTGGTGGGTGTTCCTTGGCTTATAGAACTTCAGCCTGATCTCTGCCCTTATCTTCACATAACATTCTTCCTGTGTCTTGTCTGTGCCTAAATTTCCCCTTTCTTACTGATTTTCAAGAACATTTTATCTATTAAGGACATTAGCTCTTTATTTATTTATCACTTATCTCTTTGTTGTCTATTTTGACAATTTATAAATATTTTTAATTTTTATGTAATAAAATGTATCTTCCTTTTATGGTTTTAGGGTTTCTAAAATACTTAGAATGGACTTTCCATATCTGAAATTTATGAAAATAAAAATTCTACCATGTTTCCTTTTAAATAACTTTCTTTTTTATGTTTAAATATTTGATAAATTTGGAATTTATTTTGATTAAGGATATGAGGTAGAAGTTCAGACTTAATTTTTCAGTGCTATTTGCTTATTTTACTTACTAAATAAATAACCCATCTTTTTTTAATTTTAGCATATTATGGGGGTACATGTGTTAAGGTTACATATATTGCCATGTCCCCCTCCCCCCTAGAGTAAGAGCTTCAAGTGTATCCATCCCCCAAATGTTGCATATCTTACTCGTTGTGGTTGTATATACCCATTCCTTCCTCCCCCCTCCCACCCTCCCGACACCCAATAAATGTTACTCCTATACGTCCACTTAGGTGTTGATCGTCAATACCAATTTGCTGGTGAGTACATGTGGTGCTTGTTTTTCCATTCTTGAGATACTTCACTTAGTAGAATGGGTTCCAGCTCTATCCAGGAATATACAAGAGGTGCTATATCACTATGTTTCTTAAAGCTGAGTAGTACTCCATGGTATACATATACCACATTTTATTAATCCACTCATGAATTGATAGGCACTTGGGTTGTTTCCACAGCTTTGCAATTGTGAATTGTGCTGCTGTAAACATTTGAGTGCCGGTGTCTTTTTCATAAAGTGACTTTTGGTCTTTTGGGTAGATGCCCAGTAGTGGAATTGCTGGATCAAATGGTAAATCCACTTGTATCGCTTTAAGGTATCTCCATATTGCTTTCCACAGAGGTTGAACTAGTTTGCAGTCCCACCAGCAATGTAGGAGTGTTTCTCACTCTCCACATCCACGCCAGCATTTGTTGTTTGGGGACTTTTTGATAAAGGCCATTCTCACTGGAGTTAAGTGATATCTCATTGGAGTTTTGATTTGCATTTCCCTGATGATTAGAGATGTTGAACATTTTTTCATATGTTTGTTGGCCATTATTCTGTCTTCTTTTGAGAAGTTTCTGTTCATGACCTTTGCCCATTTTTTGATAGGGTTGTTTGATTTTTTTCTTGCTGAATAATCCATTGTTTTTGGACTTACATGAAATGCCATATTTATTATATCCTATGACCCCGTATTTATCTGAATTTTTCTGTGGATTTCCTATTTTGTTCCATTTATCTGTCTATCTCTGCATGTTCTATTATTACATTTTAATTATAAGATATTAAATATTTATAAGATATTTTAATGTCTGGCAGAAGACCTTTCTTACTCTTATTTTCTAAATTTTGTTTTCTGGCTATTCTTCTTGTTTATTTTTCATTAAACTTTAGAATCATTTTGTCTAATTTAAATAAAAATCCTGTTTGTATTTTTGTTGGAATTACATTGATGCTTTAATTTAATTTACAAAGACATGCCATCTTTATGATATTCTCTCTTTCTATCCATTTATTGTAGTTTTCTTATCTAAGTTTTAATCCATCCATTAAATTCTTCAGCAGAATTTCAAAGGTTTTTTTTTAATTTTTTTTTTTTTTCTTACATTTTTTTTGGGTGGGAGTGGGGTCAGGTTTGTTTCCAGATATTGTATCTTTTAGTTTGCATTGTATATTGCTTTTTCCATTTTATTCTCTAACTTTGTAGTCTATTGTAGTCTTGCTCTGACTCTTCAAGGCAAGTTACAGATTTAACTTCAGGGTATTATTCCACCCAGTCACATTGTCTCCAAAGGTTTTTATCAGGTTGTTTAATTTCCTATTTCTGTCCCTGATAAGCCTGGAGAAGTTAATCTTGCTTCTGTAGCCCTCTCTACTCTCAAGGGATACAAGGCTCTATTTGGTGGCCTCACTGCCTCTCTTGTGTAACCTTCTGGGGAGATGGCAGACTAGAATCATTTCCCTCATTATGAATAAGTGCCTTTTTTGATCATTAGCCAGATCAAGAGTTGCTCCTTCAAACAGGAAAGTGTGCCATGATCTCAGGACTGGAGGCATCTTCCTTCTTACTGATGTCTGCAGTGAGGACAAGGGGTTTCTGTGGCTATTCTTCGGTGATCAGCAGAGAGATCCTGATGGCAGTGGCTGGTGGCATCAGTCATTTCTGTGCCATCAAGGTGACTAGAACCTGGTATGTGTGGTACTGACATCACAAAGCTGAGAGTGATAATACAATCATTTAGAGATTAGGAAAATGGGGACCAATCAGTTCAGGGACAATACTGCAATGACCTGCTTTAAGTGGCAGAGCAATCTGCAACCCTGGCTCTGGGCCACTGCTCTCTCTACCATAGTGCTCTCTAACACTTTTCTCAGGAAAAGAATACATTTTAGCATTGGCAGGAATGATATTTTAGAATCTAGGGCAGAAGGAGTTTTCAGACTGTCTACTTTACTGTTCTGACTCATGGCAGTCCTGTGTCACTATTTCTGCCTCTCTGTAAGACAGTTTGTATATTACCTTCAGTCTTTTTCTGCAGCTTGAACATTGCCTTGTGTTTTGACTAAATGGTTTCATATTTTAATTTCATTTTGGCTCTCTTGTGGATAATTGATTTTTTGTCTGTCTACTTGGCAGTGAATCCCATATGAAAATGCTGTTTTTGTTACAGGAGGGCTCTGGGCCACCATCCGAGGTTCCAGTTTGGAAGGTGTTAGCCTGGTGTTGTTTGGATCTCAGTCTTGTGCCATCAATGCCACCACAAGCAATTCACTAAGAATTCAATGCAGAGTTCCACCCAAGGTAAATGGATTCCTTTGGCATCTCCTTCTCTTAGGGTGGGAAACAATTATTAACACAAGGCTTTCAATGACTCACGTCTTAGAACGAAATTAACTGATGTAAACCTCTCATCATGACAGTATGCTTGCATTATTTATATTTGTCTGTTTTGCTATCAAGTGGGAAACTGACCCCATTAATGGAGCTTGTAATTAATATCAGTTAATTCCTTTAAACAGAATACAACCAGACAGTTCCTGTCCACACTCTCAGTGTGTATTAATGCCACAGAATAAATACATTTATCTAGTGTACATTCTGTGTGTTGGTTTGCAGAACTTATGTATCTTAAAGTCTCTTATATATCTCGTAAGCAAACAGTAAATATTAATAAATTAGTTTTCACTAGCAATTTTTTTTCTAATATGGATGTGAATGGTGGAGCATAGAAACTTCTAGAATGTTTTGTTCCTGTAAAATATATTCTTAGTTATTCCCTGCTGCATACTTTTTCTCTTAAAAACAAGTTCCTGAGCTCTTTCTTTCTTTGCAGTTAGTGCTCTCTCATGGCCTATTAAGGAATTTGAATCTGGGCCCTTCCCTGGTACTGTTGGTGAGCGTGACACTCTGCAGTTGAGCTTTCTATTCAGAGTTGACTTTAACGTCATCAACATTCCTAGCACACCCATGACCCCCAAAGATGGCTGTCTACTGAACAAATAAAGATTCCCTAGAAGATAGGTTTCAGAATATTCTTTGATCACTGGTCCTATATTTTTATCTCATCAAATTTTTTAACTATTACGAAAAGCTAGCTTTTATATGTATAATACATGAAATTCCAATGTATGGTTGTACTGTAATTTGTTAATTCTCTACAGGGTGTCCCAAAAGTTGCCATGCATAGGGAAAATGGGAAATTGCAGCTAAATGTACCATTATTTACAAAATATTCATTATAAAATTTTTCCTTTGTATGGAGACTTTTGGGATATTCTGTGTTATTGGACATTTAGATAATTTCTAAATTTTCCCTGTTGTGAACAACACAGCTTTGATCATCCTAATTACTATATTTTGAGGCACATTTATTTTCTCAGGATAAATTAATCTAAATTATAAAACTTTTTATATGTAATATCCAGTTGTCTGAAATTCCTTTTCAGTGTATACTCCCATCATCACTGTGCAAGATTTTTGGTAGTTTGGTCAACACTGGGTATTATCACTTTGATATATATTTACCATCTAATGGGTAAGATATATACATTTGGGTTTTTTTTTTATCAGAGAGGATAAACATTAAAAAAGTAAACTTTTATTTTTGATCACAGTGATACATGTAAAGTTAAAAGGAAAATGGTAAATCATGCTCTCTTCCTTCTCCCACTCTTCCCCCTTCTTTAAGTCCTCCTTTTCGAAACAACTATTTTTAATTCTTTTGAATATAGTTACAGTACAATTTTTTGTTGAATCAATAAAACATGTTTATATTACTATAACTATATAAATGATGCTGGAAGAACCAAGTGATATATAACTATATAAATGATGCTGGCAGAACCAAGTGATATATATTTTTTCTTTTGTAGTTCTTTGTTTTTATTCCTAGAGGTTTTTTTTTTTTATAAACATGTCTTTCTCATATTGAAAATCCACTATCTTTTTAAAAAGTTTCAACATATCAGTTACTCTTTTTTTTGAAGCTCTCTGTTCTCCTTCTTCAATCTATGTTGGTTGTTTCTTGATTTATTCTACATATTTCATCCTAGTACCTCCCTTGATTGCTCTCTTGAGTTGATTCAGTTTCTTAGAGTTCATATTTTATTTTTTAAATTATTTATTTTGTGATATAACAACCTTAAGAAACATCCTATGAAAGAGTATGTGAGAGGGAAATTTTCCTAGTACTTACATGTCTGAAAGTACACTCATATTTGTGGGATAGTTTAGCTAAGTATAGACAGTTATTTGAAATTGCCATTTTTTTGAAGAAACAATTAATGTGTTAGTTACAAATCATTCTTATTTGCCCTTTAGAGTAATGGTGTAGTCCTTCTGGATCTATTCTTTAATACTGTACTTGCCTATTTCAAGCATTTGTCACTCTGTGTGTGTGTGTGTGTGTGTGAGAGAGAGAGAGAGAGAGAGAGAGAGAGAGAGATGGTGAGGAGAAGGGACACTTAAAAGTAGCAAATATACACTTTAAAAACAACTTTCTTGAAGTTAACTTTTTAAACCAGTTCTGTATGGCCTTCTCTTCCCTCAAGTCAGTCTTACTTTAAAATCAGACTGAGGTTGGAATTTTAAAATTGATTTTTCAGGGGAAAGATGGACACATTGTGAATGTGACGGTGATCGGAGGGGACCATTCTGCAGTACTTCCCAGAGCGTTTACGTATGTCTCCTCTTTAAATCCAGTGATTGTGACTCTGAGCAGAAACAGAAGCAACATAGCAGGTAAAATACATGATACTACAAGATCTTATTAAAGCATCAATCCTATAAAATGGGCAATCAATGCCCTATGAATTTTATTATATTTTGAAGTTTTTTCCTGAAAACCAGGAGATTGTTTTTTTCATCTTAGCCATTATTGAATCAGTCTTCTGATATCTGTTCATTCTCATAAAATTGGGACCATTTCCATCATTAAAAGGATGTGGGAATTCAAAAGTAATAATTCAGTAAATATTTCTTGAGCACCTAGTATGTGCCAGTAATAATACCGTAGACATATAATAGGCTTTAAATTAATCCATGTTGCTAATATATAGGATTATTAGCCTCAGTTTACAGATAAGGAAACTAAAGAATAGAGATAATAAGTAATTTGTCTACAATGCTGCCTTTAGTAAGTAACAGAGCTGAGATTTGAGCCTAGGCAGTCTGTTTCCAGATTCCAGGCACTTAACCACTTATAGTTAACTATAAATACTGTTTTTGGTAGCAGTTTCTATTGTAGCCGTTATTTAATATGATTTAGAGAAGAGAATATTTTGGTTAACCAAGAATTCTTGTTGACATACTGTGTATAAAAAGAATGAATTTATTAGTACAAACTAAATGAAATAATTTAATTTTTCTTTGATGATTCAGATGATTTTACAAGATAGAATTATAACAATTTGTTATCATGTCATACCATACAGATTTAGAAAAGTAGCCGGTAACACCCCTTTCTGGTTAATTGAATGTCAGATAACAGAGAGCTTTTGGTAGCCATATCTAAGGGTTTATTATTACAAGACCATCATATTTTCCCTCCGAAAAAGCCTGAACTCAATTTTTATGATACTATTTTCATTTTCCATAGCTCAAGAGTACATAAATAAAGTGAAGTGTCCTTTAGCTTCTCAATATTATTCAGCTCAGATAGTGCACAAGAAGAATTTGCTGCCTCAGGCGACCAAAGTGTATAAAATTCCTTGGTGGTATAGATTCTTCCCAACAAGGTAGAAAAGGGAGGAGAAAGCTCCATGTTATATTCAGATTTCAGTGATTTTGGCTTTTAATAATATTTCCTTACCTATAAAGAAAAGAATAAATACATTGTATCAGTGCTTCAAAGGCATCTAGGATTAGCCTGACAATTGACCAAGAGCCTAAGAAGTTCATGTTATTGATACATACAATGCAATGCATTCTTTTCAAAATGTACACTTGCATTTTAATCTTTCTACAGGCAGAATAGAGAACATTCTATAAAATCCACAAAGTGTGGTAGCCTATTGGGAAAGTCTCTTTCAAGTTAGAGTTCTACACATCTCTACCCAGAATTTGATGTGCAGGGCCATTTAGTGTGGGGGTTTTCTTTTTTTTTTTTCCAGTCAGAAACAACTGGAAAAACTTTCAACAAATTAAATTCAACAGAGTTTATTTGAGCAAAGAACAATTCACGAATCGGGCAGCCCTCAGAACCAGAAGAGGTTCAGAGAGCTGAGCTCTGCAACGTGAGCAGGCATTAGGTATAGACAGAAAATGGAAGGGAGGTCCAGAAACAGCTTGATGGGTTCCAGCTCCCTGCTGCCATATTTGTGTATGAGCTGATTAATTGGAAGCCTGTGATTGGCTGAAGCTCTGCTGCTGTGATTAGCTGAAACCCAGCTAGTTGTTGCAAAAAATATAATCCTAAATTAGGTTTTCAATTTGTTTACTTTTAATACTAAGTTAGGTTGCAATTCATTATGTAGAAACTCAAAGTACGGAGGCAGCCTCGGGCCAAATTTAGTTTAGTTTCACATACTCCTTGGGCAAGATATTTAACTTCTTTTATCTCCCTCCAGTTTCTCCATTTTTTTTTTAGGTGGGAATAATTCTTTCAAGGTAATCATAAAAATTGGAGATAAAGCAGGTAAAAGTACTCAGTCCAGGAACTGACATGGAGCAAGCACCCAATATATGCTTTGTTGAGGTGAAGGCCAGCATTCTGCCAGATACTGGATGTTATATAAATGAGCCAATGACTCTGCATATTGGCCCTGTGGCATTTACTTCTTGACAGCATCCTGGGACCCATTAGCTTAAAAGCCTACCAATGCTAATTTTAAGTTTTTATACATTCAATTGTGTTAAATATAGTCAAAAGGAGTATATTTGTAGCCATTTAGAGCCTGCTTGCTTTGCATACCCCATAAAACTGCACACAACCTCAGCCAGCCATAGGTAAGATAAACCCTGGGGCTATTAAAGACCCAAAACTGTTTATGCCTTTAGAGCTCTCTGACCCAAAGACTACCCACCAGGCTGCTTAGCGACATCACACAGAAATCCCCTCTCTGATCTCCCTCCGCCAGAGTTCCCTTGCCTTCCTTCCCTTCTGGGTGGTGGCCTTGTCCTTTGACCCCTGGAAGTTGTCCCTGTGAGCCTTCCTCTTTCTCTGTGCATCTGTGAAGACGCACCTTGAATATAGCTCCTTTTGTGCTGCTGCCCCCTTGTGGTCATGTCTTTTTCCTTCATCAGCCCTGAAATCCCCTGAACTCACTACACTGAAGCCTCAGACTTCCCAGTAGAGGTTGGGAGGACATGAAGAAGTAAAAGGGGATGCAGAAAGAGGAAGAAAATAAAATCAAATGAGGCCTTTTTGTGTGCTGTACCATGCCAGATGCTTTCCCAAGATAGCTAACTTAATTCCTACAACAAACCACATGGGATAGGCTTTCTTACCATCTTACTGATGAAAAAAATCCAAGCCTTTGGGAGCGTAAAGTAAGTCACCCAAAGTCACAGAGGTAGTTAAAGGGCAGACCAAGGACGTGAATGCAGATTGACGGTCTCACCACCATGCTGCATCCCTCTTCTCGGACTTGTCCCTTTCAAGCCACCTCTTTCTCCTCCTCCTCTGATTGGCTGTGGCATCCTATAGATGCCAGCTGCTCAGTAGTTCTCAAATGCTATAGGCTAAAGGAGCTAGAGTTGCTTTACCCCAAGCTGTGTCTCTCTGGGCACACTGATGTATAGGAAAGGTAAGCATGTTTATTTCTACTCCTGCTGTTGCACGCTTGATCTCTGGTCCTCAGTAAGCCTCTAGTTGTCTGCAGACTGAATTTCTCCTCTCCTGCCTGTTCAGTTTATCTTATAGACTGAAAGAATGGCTCCAATCATGTCCTTTTCTTGCTTAGAAGTCTTTGGAGGTCTTCACTGTCCACTGAGTTAAGCAGAGACCCCTCAGGCCTGGCTTTCTTGATCTTCAGCCATGGGACCATCAACCTAGCTCACCCCCATAGAGTTGACACCTGTGTCTATGTGTCTTTGTCTTCTAGAAAGTCACCTCATTCTGTTTTTTTTCTATCTAAGCCACTGGATGATGAAGAGTAAGAAAGTGCTATAAAAATTTTCATAAAACCGTGAAATTTTTAGAATTAAATTATAAGTCTCCTTTTGTCTATCACTTTCTTTTTGGAATTTATCTTTTAAACTGCATTTCAAGCACTGTTTTGCCCACAAGGCCTCTCCTGATGTTCATAATGTTGCTCTGATCTGAACAATCCCAGTGCTTAATTTTCACCTCACTTATAGTAAGTCTTCTACTGAAGCTGTTTGGTCACCTATTTTATTACCTTTGAGGTCTCTTTGAGAGCAAAGTCTGTATTTAACTTATTTTCGTGCCCCTTGCGGCATCTTCCTCATGGTACGCAATAAATATTTGCATGAAAAGGAGCCAAATTAAAGTGTTAATAGAGTACACAGTATTTTACTGGAGTTGCTAATTAAGCTAAAATGTATTAAAATACAAGGCAGAAGACTAAGGCCTTGACTTTTTCATTAATTAGCTATGAGGCCTTGGGTGCTGAGCCTTAGTTTCCTGAAATGCAAAATGCCAGTCATACGGATGCCCCACATTTGTCATCAGGATAGTGTGAAGACCAAATGGCATAACAGAGAAAAGTGTTCTGTAACTGTGGACTACTTTATGCACGTATGGCATTAGAATAAAATTCAGCTCACGCTGAAGGTACCGCTTTAGACTTTTATCAGTGCAAAAGTGGAGGTTAACAAAAAAAGGAAATGGGTTGCTCTTTGCTGGTTATGAAGACCATTGGCTCTCCCAACTGCTTCTTGATTTGCCTTTGCACAGAAATCAGTGTATGCTTCTAGAGTACAATTGTCCTGTCGATTTTGCTTTTAATGCCTTCGAGGTTATAGGCTGTAGCTCTGTGAGAGAGAGCTGTTAGATGTTTCATGAAAAATATAGGTTGGTATTGAAACTCTTGGAATATTATGCATAGGGCTGACCGTGTATTTAATCCCCAATCACAGTTGTAGAATCGAATAGGTGGTCGAGCGCACAAACCCACATTCTAGAGGCTAATGCACTCCTCTTAACACAGGAGGTGAGACCCTCCTCATCGGAATGACGTCGCTGGTGAGCTATACGGATCTGGCTGCGGAAGTCCTCATCGGTGGGACCTGCGCTCCGGTGCGTGCACAGACGCCTGCGGGCCTGCAGGTGGCGCTGCCGGCGCTGCCCGCCGGTCTCCATGGAATTTCCGTCTCTGTCAATGGAGTCAGCATTCGCCCACAGGGGTGAGGTGGCCACTTGCTGTTAATTTTGGGTCTGTTTGATGGTCTAGCGATTCAGCTGGGGAGTTCTAGTTTTGAGTTAGGTCTTTTTTATTTTTTCTTCTAAAGTTAGGGGATAAAGACATGAGAATCATAATATTTGAACAAATCTTAGAGACCCTACAGACTCTTCTCCCCCCAAATAATCACATTTCTTCTGTTCTGCTCTTTCTTTCCTCTCTTTCTAACTCTCTCAGCTATTTCATAACGACCCCCTTATCTTCCCTAGGGTTGATCTCCACATCCAGTACATCACAGAAGTTTTCAGCGTCGAGCCTTGCTGTGGGTCCCTTCTGGGTGAGTGGCTCTGATGTGACTGTTATCAATTATCCAGCAAATCTGTTCACTGGATACTCAGATTTTTTTTTTTTTCTTTCCTGGATTAATTAGCCGGCAAGGCCAGAAACAGGGACAGCAGGAAAGAAGCTTTTCTCAGGCTCCAGGAACTGAGTGGTGTATTTTAAAGGGCGTGAAAACTCAGGGATTCCTTTGCTCAGGAAATGAAAGAATTTTTTTATGAAAAGGAGATTTGCCTGTTTTTCTTTGTCCAATGAAAAGAGGATAAAACATCTAACGGGTGGCACTCCAGAGTGGATATCAGGGAAACAAGGGAAGAGTTTCCTGCGCTAGCCATTTAGACACTGCGTGTGCAAGGGGAGCAGGAATGAGTCTGTAGTGTCTTTTTTCTAGGGAGACTGGATGAAGGACTCAGAAATAGAAACGCGAATGACAATATGGGAGTTGTGAGGACAAGACAAATAGAGCAATCCCTAAAACTATTCATTTTCAGAATGAATTGAAAACTATAGATTGGCATGTGAATAACCATTGTGATAGTGTATAAAGTAGCGCATCATCCTTTTTGAGTATAGCAAAACCCTTTTTAAAGTTGCTTGGCAATGTTGCTCCAACCCCTGTGGTGAAGATGGGTTTTGATTTTTTTTCTCAACTGTAGAGTAAGACAAAGTATGTGAATATAGCAGCAAATTCACCAGCACAATTCAATGGCTTTTGACATTTTTCATACATATATCGTGTTTCCCGGAAAATAAGACCTACCCTAAAATAAGCCCTAGCAGGATTTCTAAGCTTTGCGCAATAGAAGCCCTACCCTGAAAATAAGACCTAGTGATGGGGGTGGCTACACAGCGTATCTGCACAACCCATGCATTTCATCGCAGAGCAGTAAAGAAGATGAGCAGCCCTTCTCATCTGCCCCATGAGAGCTCTATTGCTCGACATGCGAGATTGGGGCCAATGGTTCTAAAGGAAATAGAGTCACAAGAAATTCAGGATGGAATTAGGGGTTTGGAGAGTTATGATGATGTTCAAGAAGAAGACGACTTAACTATATTTGAATAAATGTAGATTGTTGTACCGTACTTAAAAAAAATAACACATACACTGAAAATAAGCCCTAGGGTGTCTTCCTGAGGAAAAAATAAATATAAGACCCTGTTTTATTTTCAGGGAAACACGGTGTATATATATATGATATAGAATGTAGCATATATTATTATAGAATACATAAGATATATTAGAATATATAATATATGGGATATTAGAATATTATATAGAATATAGAATATATTATATAGAATATAGAGGACTTCACTGTATTTGATTTTTCATTAGTGTGTATATTGAATATATATAGAACAACGTACATATATTCTACATAATACATAAAAAATAGGTTACATAATAAAGCAGATGACAAGAAAACGAAGGAATTTTATTTTTTATTATTGTATAAGTTGATTAAAATTGTGGCTTCTAGGGATATACGAAGGTATTTGAAAAGTTTGTCTTAAATATTATAAACATCCTATGTAACAATTTGTATTATTTTACTGTAATGTAGAATTTTACCTCATTTGACTCCTGTCCAAAGGATCACCAGTTTAGCATTGGTGAGGGTGAGGTAAAATAAATGAGGTTTTACTGACACGCACCCCACCTGCCACATAATCACCCCTGGGACTTCGGGCACAGGTGCTGTGAGCTCCTAGTTGCAAATATCAGCTGTTAAATGTTTGCCATACTCACACTGTAGGTGGAACTGTCCTCAGCATCTCGGGAATAGGCTTCGGCAGGGACCCGGCTTCTGTCTGGGTGCTTGTGGGCAATCAGACCTGTGCCATTGTGGACTTCACGGAGGTGAGCATCTGGTGCGAGACCTCTCCGGCCCCCCGGCTACCCGATGAAGATGCTCCCACTGTCCCAGCACCCGTGGAGGTCTGGGCTGGCAATATGTCCTTCGCCCGTGGAACTTCAGCAGTCTTGGTGGGCAAGGGTTTCACCTTCACGTATGAAGCGGCAGCAACCCCGGTGGTGACCGCCATGCGAGGAGAAATCACAAACAGCGGCCTGAGGCTGTATGTGGCGGGAAGTAACCTTTCCAACTCAGTCGTCCTTCTGGGGAGCCTGAGCTGTGATCTGGAGACACTATCTCTCCAGACCAACGTGAGCCTGTCTGGGTGCTCCTTCCCTCTTGGCAGGGTGGAGGCAGGCATCCATCCCCTCCAAGTACTTCAGAAGCAGGTGGGATTTGCTAACATGTCTGCAGTGCCCCAGCAGTTTGTGCTGACACCTCGGATCATGGCCATCTTCCCCACACACGGCTCTGCGTGTGGGGGGACGGTGCTCAGCGTGAGGGGGCTGGCCCTCACCTCTCGAAGGAGGTCAGTTCGGGTGGACCTTTCGGGTCCTTTTACTTGTGTGATTTTGAGTGTGGGAGACGACACCGTTCTCTGCCGGGTTAACCCTGTGGGTGACCCCTCGCCTGGAGCTTCCTTCACTCTGAATGTCACAGTCCTTGTCAACGGGCTAACCAGCGAGTGTCAGGGGAATTGCACTCTTTTCATGCAGGAAGAGACAACTCCTGTCGTGGACGCTGTGACCACAGACATCAGTGGGTCTCTGACAACTGTGCTGATTAGAGGTCAGAGGTTAGACATCATGGCTGAGGAGCTGCTGGTGTTTGTGGATGACCAACTTCCTTGCAATGTGACTTTCTTTAATACAAGCTACGCGGCATGCCAGATAAGTGACTTGATCCCAGGACTCCACTACCTATCAGTTTCTCATCCAAGAAATGGGTATGCTTGTTCTGCCAAAAGTTCTAGGTACTTCTACGTGATGCCTCAAGTGTTTCATTATTTTCCTAAGAATTTCAGCATTCATGGTGGAAGCCTGTTGGCCATAGAAGGCACAGCCCTGAGAGGACAGAACACCACGTCTGTCTACGTTGGCCAGCAGGCCTGCCTGACGGTGAGCATCGGCGCCGAGCTCATCCAGTGTGTTGTCCCTGCAGGGAATGGCTCTGTCGCCCTGGAAATAGAGGTAGATGGACTTTTGTTCCACCTAGGAGTCATCGGTTACAGCCGGGCCTTCACCCCAGAATTGCTCTCTATTTCTCAGAGTGATGACGTCTTAACCTTTGCAATGGCCCAGATCTCAGGAGCTGAAAATGTTGACATTTTTATCGGGATGTCTCTCTGTGTGAGTGTCTCTGCTAACCACACCATTCTCCAGTGCATAGTCCCTTCCCTTCCTGCCGGGGAGTACCAGGTCAGAGGTTACGACCGCATCCGAGGGTGGGCGTCGTCTGTCCTGGTGTTCACGTCGAGAGTTAGGATTACGGCAGTGACCGAGAACTTTGGTAAGTGGAGCAATCAAGACAGCACACTTTCCTCATGTAGGAGAATTAGTTGCTATTCTCTCTTCTAGGAGGTAGGAAATCAACATCAATCTGTACAAAGGAAGAAGAGAAGCTGGGCTGGCCTCTTACCCTCCCGGTTTCTTCCTGAGCCTTGTCTTGTCATGCTCTGTTTATGAGGTTTTGAGGAGATTGTGCCTATTCTCTGAGTATTTGATTGTATTTTAATTTGATACATTAACCCGATTCGTGTTTTAAATTAAATAATACTATTTGTAAGAGTTCATAATTTGATCATTTTAAGAACATAAATGCCTTCACCTATTTTTTAGTCCTATATGCCAATTTGCATTACTTAAAACTTATTAAATATGATTAATTTTTATCATTTTGTATTATTTCATAGGTGAACTCATATTCCATGAATAATAAGCCAATTGCATTGTAAATTGCATTGGTCAAACTTTTTTATCCTTTCAGATATACTCAAATTAGCCTTGCCTTTCCTTCCAATGACGGTTTTGGTTTCCGTTCACGTAAAGCATTACTGCACTTGAGATTGGTCAAATTTGACTGTGATTTAGAGAGTGTAGAAGAAGCTATGGAAACAGAATCTTGGACTGGTGAAGTATTAACCAAGCCATTGCTTAGAGCAAAGTTGACCTCAGCTGGGTGGAATGCTTTGAGGCCTGGGATTAGGGTCTAGAGTCTGTCACTAATTTAGGCTGGACTTTTCTAAGTCTCAGCTTCCTTATTTGATAAAGGAGTTTGGGCTGCATGATCCCTAAATTCCATTTCCTATTCCCTAAGATTTCATGATTTTTATGGTGGGAGAGCAGGGGCATCTTAAACAAAAAGCATTATTCTTGAGTTTGTCAGGTGGCTTAGTAAGTACCACCTAGACAGGGTATGAAGGTAGTAGAGGTTGGGACCACATATCTCAGTGTGAACTAGAGATGTGGACTAGTTTTACTCATATAAGTGCCCTCCAAATATGTACAATTATTGCAGCACTATTAATAATAGCAGAAGAGGAGAAATAATGAAAGTATCAATCAATAGGAAAATTGTTAAATAATTTATAGTATGATTAGATAATGGAATTCTAACTAGCTATTAAAATGAGCTGGATTTATACAGGTTTTGAAAAGTATCTATGCTATGCTATACTTTTAAGCAAAAAGAAAAGCAAGTTGCAGAATGATATGTATAAAATGATCCCTATGAATCAAAAAATATATATATATATTAGGTCATTAGATATGAAATGTCTGATTTTGAATCAAAAGTGTAGTTTATTATATATATTTAAACAAGAAGCAGTACAATTAATCAAAGTATATGTCTAAGCTATCAACACAGTTTTGCCATCTTAATGGTAGCTTGTTTATGCCAGCAGCAAAGAAGCTTGGCGAGCAAGTGGTGATGAAATCACAAAAGGTGTTTTTCACAACTTATTGGGAATTGAATATTTTTCCTTGTAAGAAGTGGTCCAAAGCCTGGAAGAAGTGGTGGTCAGTTGGTGCAAGGTCTGGTAAATGTGGTAGATGACAGAGAATTTCCAAGGCCAGCCTCTGTAGTTTGAGCAGTGCTGTTTGTGTGAAATGTAGTTGAGCGTTGTCCTGTAGGAGGATAGGCCTGTGTCCATTGACCAATCATGGCTGCTTAATCACAAGCATCCTCATCATTTCATCCAACTGGTTGCAGTAGACATCCACTGTAATTGACTGGCTAGCTTTCATGAAACCGTAGTAGATAATACCAGCACTGGACCACCAAACAGACACCATTAGCTTCTTTGATGCATATTTGTGTTTTTATTTTTAATTTTTAAAAAAATTTTTATTATTATTATTTTTAAATTCAGGATATTATGGGGGTATAAACATTTTGATTACATGAAATGCATTTGCCTTGCTCAAGCCAGGGCTGCAAGTGTTTCCTTCCCCCATACAGTGCACCCTGTCTCCATTAGCTGTGCATTTAGTCACCCTGCCCACTCTACCCCCCACCCTCCAGCCCTCCTACCTGACTGGCACCCAGTGAGTAATACTACCATGTGAGCACCTTAGTGTTGATCAGTTAGTACCAGTTTGATGGCAAGTACATGTGCATGTTTTTCCATCCTTGTGACACCTCACTTCGAAGGATGGGCTCAATTTCTATCCAGAATAATATAAGAGGTGCTAGATCATCATTGTTTTTTTGAAGTTGAGTAGTATTCCATGGTATACATATGCCACATTTTATTAATCCACTCATGTATTGATGGGCATTTGGGTTGTTTCCACATCTTTGCAATTGTAAATTTTGCTGCTATAATCATTCAATTGCAGATGTCTTTATTATAGAATGTCTTTTTTTCCTTTGGATAGATGCCTAGTAGTGGGATTATTGGATCAAATGGTATTTCTATCTTTAGCTCTTTGAGGTATCTCCAAATTACTTTCCACAGGAGTTGTACTAATTTGCAGTCCCACCAGCAGTGTAAGAGTGTTCCAATTTCTCCACATCCATGCCAGCATTTGTTATTTTGGGACTTCTTGATAGAGACCATTGGAGTTAGTTGATATCTCATTGTAGTTTTGATTTACATTTCCCTAATTATTAGAGATGTTGAACACTTTTTTATATGTTTGCTGGCCATTATTCTGTCTTCTTTTGAAAAATTTCTGTTCATGTCCTTTGCCCATTTATTGATGGGGTTGTTTGATTTTTTTCTTGTTGATTTTCTTAAGTTCTATGAAGATTCTTGTTATCAGCCCTTTATAGGAATTTTAGAAGCAAATATTTTCTCCCATTCTGTAGGATGTTTAGAAAGCAAATGTTTTCTCCCATTCTGTAGGATGTTTAGAAGGCAAATATTTTCTCCCATTCCATAGGTTGTCTATTCACTCTAATTATAGTTTCCTTGGCTGTGTAGAAGCTTTTTAATTTGATCAGGTGCCATTTGTTTATTTTTGTTTCTGCTGTGATTGCTTTGGGGGTCTTCTTCATATATTCTTTACCTAGGCCAATGTCTGAAAGAGTCTTCCACACATTTTCTTCCAGGATTCTTAAGGTTTCACGCCTTATGTTTAAGTCTGTTATCCAACGTGAGTTGATTTTTGTGAGAGGTGAGAGGTGGGGATCCTGTTTCAATCTTCTGCTTGTGGAAATCCAGTTTTCCCAGCACCACTTATTGAATAGAGATTCTTTTCCCAATGTATACTTTTGTCTGCTTTGTTGGAGATTAGATGAGAATGTGAGGATGGTTTAATATCTGGGATTTCCGTACTATTTCAAGGTCTGTATCTCTGTTCTTGTGTCAGTATCATGCTCTTTTGGTTTCTATAGCCTTTTAGTAAAGATTGAAGTATGGCAGACTAATGCCTCCCAGTTTTTTCTTTTTGCTTAAGATTGCTTTGGCTATACGAGGTCTTTTCTGGTTCCAGACAAAGCGTAGAATTATTTTTTCTAAATCTGTAAAGAATGAAGGTGGAATTTTGATAGGGATTGCGTTAATTCTGTAGATCACTTTTGGTAGAATGGACATTTTAACAATATTGATTCTACCAATCCATGAGCATGGTAGAAATTTCCATCTATGCACATCATCTACAATTTCTTTTCTCAGTGATTCATAGTTCTCCCTATAAATCTCTCTCACCTCCTTCCTTAAATATATTCCTATATATTTTAATTTCTTGGATGCGATTGTGAAAGTTGTTGCATCTTTGATTTGATTTTCAGCTTAACTGTTATTGGGATGGATGAAGGCCACTGTTTTGTGTGTATTAATTTTGTATCCTGAGACTTTACTGAATTTGTTTATCAATTACAGGAGTCTCTTGGCTGAATCCGTAGGATTTTCTAGGTATAATAGCATATCATTAGCAAGAGTGAGAGTTTGACCTTATCTGCCCTCATTTGGACACCCTTAATCCATTTCTCTTGTCTGATTGCTCTGGCAAGGACTTCTAGTACTATATTGACTATAACTGGGTATAGTGGGTAGATTTGTCTGGTTCCAGTTCTAAGTGGGAATGCTTTCAATTTTTCTCCATTCAATATGATATTATTGGCTTTAGGTTTGTCATAAATGGCCTTAATAATTTTAAGGAATGCCCCATCTATGCCTAATTGGTTGAGGGTTTTTATCATAAAAGTGTGCTGGATTTGATCAAATGATTTTTATGCATCTATTGAGAGAATCATATGATGTTTGTGCTTGCTTTTATTTATGTGGTGAATTACATTTATAGATTTGTGTATGTTGAACCAGTCTTGCATCCCTGGGATAAAGCCCACTTGGTTGTGGTGAATTATTTTTTGATGTGCTGTTGGATTCAGTTTGCTAAAATTTTGTTGAGAATTTTTGCATCTATATTCATAAGGGATATTGGTCTGTAGTTTTCTTTTTTGCTACATTCTTTCCTGGCTTTGGTATCAAGGTGACATTGGCTTTGTAAAATGAGTTGGGGAGGATACCATCCTTCTCAGTGTTTTGGAATACTTTCTGCAGTATAGGTATGAGCTCTTCTTTATAGGTTTGGTAAAATTCGGTAGTGAACCCATCTGGTCCAGGACTTTTTTTTTTGGAAGATTTTTATTGCTTTTCCAATTTCTGTACTTGATATTGGTCTGTTCAGGAGTTCTAGTTCCTCCTGATTGAGCTTAGGGAGGTTGTGTGTTTCCAAGAATTTGTCCATTTCCTCCACATTTTGTAGCTTTTGGGCATAAAGATTTTTATAGTATTCAAAGATAATGTTTTGTATTTCCATGATGTCTGTAGTGACTTCTCCTTTTTCATTTCTGAATTTCTGATCGAGTTTATTAAAGTCCTTTCCTTTCTAGTTCTTGTTAATCTAGCAAGAGGACTATCAATTTTGTTTGTCTTTTCAAACAAACAGCTTTTGGTTTTATTGATCTTCTATATAGTGCTTTTGTTCTCAATTTCATTTATTTCTGCTTTAATATTAGTTATTTCCTTTCTTATGCTAGGTTTAGAATTAATTTGCTCTTCCTTTTCCAGTTTCTTAAGATGGTTTATTAGTTTGTTGATTTGTGAGCTTTATGTCTTTTGGATGTGAACATTTAATATTTTTAGTTTTCCTCTTAGGAAGGCTTTTGCTATATTTCACAGGTTTTGATAGCTTGTGTTCCCTGTTATCATTTAATTCAAAGAATGTTTTGATCTCCATCTGAATTTCTTCTTTCACCTAGCAGTCATTTAGCAATAGATTGTTAAATTTCCATGACTTTGTGAAGTGGTGAGTGTTTCTGTTGGAATTGATCTCTAGTTTTATATCACTATGGTCTGAGAAGATACATGGTACAATTTCTATTTTTTAAAATTTGTTGAGGTCTGATTTGTTGCCTAGGATGTGGTCAATATTGGCAAAAGTTTCATGAGGTGATGAGAAGAATGTATATTCGGCTTTATTTGAGTGGAATGTCCTGTAAATGTCTGTTAGACCCATTTGTTCTAGAGCTCAGTTTAAGTCCCTTATTTCTTTGCTTATATTTTGTTTGGAGGATTTGTCCATTTCAGACGGTGGGGTGTTGAAATCCCCCACTACTATGGCATCACTGCATTACTGTTTATCAAGTTATTTAGTTCATACAGGGTTTGATTTACATATCTGGGTGCTCCTGTGTTGGGTGCGTGGGTATTAAGGATTGTTAAGTCTTTGTGTTGGATTTTTCCTTTCACCATTAGATGTATAGTGGCCATCTTTGTCTTTCTTTACTTTTGCTATTTTAAAATGTATGCTGTCTGAAATCAGAATCACTACCCCTGCTCTTTTTTGGTTTCCATTTGCCTGAAAGTTTGTTTTCCAACCCTTGTCTTTGAGTCCGAAAGTGTCTTTTTGGGTTAGATGCATTTCCTGGAGACAGCAGTTGTCAAGGTGATCTGATGCCTCTGTGTTGGTTTCTGGTCCCTGAGTCAGGAATATTAGTGCCCCAATCTTTAGGAAGGATCTTGCCACTCCAGAGCATTACTTTGACCCCATTCCCCTTTAAAGTGGTGGTAGGAGCAAAGCAGATCACAGCTGCTTCCTACCAGCCTGGATGCGTGTGCTTTCTGTGCTTGCTTGGTCTGCCGCTAGGGGGAGCCGCTAATATATTGTTCAAGGTTCTTCCACCAAGCTTAGGAGACTGCTCCTGATGGGAGGGTTACTTGGTGCACCTGCTGTGGCCTCTGGCCAGGATTTTCCTTCCCTGATCGTGAACCCCACTGTTGGCAGCTGCCTGGACGCAGAGATCAGGCCCCAGAGTTATGATCCTACTGGCTGACCTAAGCAGGTCTGACGAGCAGAGTCACTAGGCTGTCAACTATTGATCTGCACCAAGGCCCTGCAGATTCATGCCAGTCACTCAGGGAAAGTGGCTTTTCTTGCCTCTTCCTACCTCCAGGGGTGGAGCCTGCCACTTTTGGCGGGAAAGTCGCAGCGCTAGAGAGAGGGGATGCCCAAGTCTGCCCAGTGCCTGTGGATCCCACAGGTGCCAGCCTCCCACGACTGGGGAAGCACTGAAAATGTGCCCATCGAACTGGGCCCAGCTCGTTGACAAATAGGTCGTGGAAGGGCGGAGCCTGTCGTGAGAGTCCCCAGGCTGGAGGAAGGGTGCTTCCTGAAACCGCAGCGCACCACAGCGTCTGGGGTGTGGATCTCACAAAAGGCGGCTGTCCACCTGCAGAACGCTAGCACTGGGGGTGACTGTTCAAGAGTTGGCAGGTGCGAGATTGGGGAGCTGAGTCAACAGGACACCTGTAGTCTCTTGTGTGTCGCCCTCCAGCAATCTCACACCTGTCCAGCAGGAGGTCTTGCACTTTCTGACCTGCCCTCAGCCAGCCCAATCGCCCAGAGCGGTTTCCAGGGTAGAGCCCCCTTTTCAGTGTTCACCTCTGTGGTTCTGGTCCCGCTGACCGCCAGAGGTGAGATGCCTGTCTCCTAACTCCCTGGAGTGGCAGCTTAGACCAGTCCCTACCCTGCCCAGTGCAGCTCTAGCACAGAGCTCCTGGGAGTTCAAGATGCTTCTGGCTATTGTCTCCTCTCCACAGAGCCCAACGTCTCCTGCTGGGATTTTGCACCAAATTTAGGCAGGTCCCTGTCTGGGTGGGCGTGGGGGTCAGTGGGGAAGCAGGACGTTCAGCCGTCCCATGCTCTATTATCGACTGTTTATCTCACACTTTCTAGACTTTGCAATCCTATCTTCCATTCACCTTTTTCCCCCATGTTGTGTGTCCCATGCTGTTTCTCTGCCATTTCACAACGTTGTTCTTATGGGGGAGTGATCCACTCGTGCATAGCAGACAGAGTTCTTCACCTTTTTCTCTGGGAGCAGAGAGCCAGGAGGTCACTTTTGCTCCACCATTTTCCCCTCATGTGCATATTTGGTTTTGGACTGTGTTTTGGCACTTTATTTTTATCCAGTCATTATGCTGAATGCTTGTCATTGTCAAAAAGAATCCATTTTTAAATCACACATAACAATATGATGTAGAAATGTTTTGCCTTTATGCTGACAGCAAAGAAAGGCAAGCTTTGAGGTCATTTTTCTTTTCACGTTTGTTTAATTTATGTATTAATGATACCATATATACAGCTTCTTTACCTTGTCTGTTTTAAATGGTCTGATATTGTTGGAATAGTGACATCAAACCTTCTTGTTAATTTTTGCATAGGTTGATACGAATTCCCTTCCACTACAGTTTTCAGTTTATCATTATCCACCTTGGTGTCAGGTCATTCATGTGGCTCATTTTTAAGATTAAAGTTACCAGAGCAGAACTTTTTAAAACCATCAATGTGTTATGTGTTCGTTCACCACATCCTTTCCAAACACTATGTTGATATTTTGAGCTGTTTTTGTTGTATTAGTTTTATGACAGAACTCATATTTGAAAATAATACGAACTTTTGAGTTATCTATAGCTGCACAAAAATTGTTCTAAAAAATTTGAAAGATAATCACAAGTCAAAACGTGAGTTTGAAAGAATGAGGATGTCCCTTTACAAGAAAAATAAACTAAGTAATAAACTAAATAGTAATAAAATAAACTAAGAAGTGTCAAAGTGAAATGTCACAGATATTTACTGTCAAACTTAGTACTTAAGGAAATCGGACATTTCATACTTAATACCCTAATATATGCTTAGAAAATCCTGCAAGGAGTCACAAAAACCTCTATATCTGGATATCTCTGAGGAGTGAGATAGGTAGTTGGAGCAACTTTTATTTTATGCTCTTTTGCATAAAAAGCTTTAAAACTATAAATAAGAATTACTTTTCTATGTGAAAATTGTTACATTTTAAAGACTCCTTTAAAATAACTAATATGCCAAAAAAAAAATAAATAAATAAAAATAACATTCTGTTGAATATGATTGCCATCGGACAGCACTGAGGCCAGAGCCTAAGTGGAGAAGAAACTGAGACTATTGGGGACCTGAAGCCAGTTGCTCGGATTCTGAGAGCATAAAAAGGACAGGCAGCAAGAAAGCAAAGACTTGAGTTTTGAGTTAAGAAAGAGAGATTTGCCTCTGTGATCATGGACTTGTAATTTTATCCTTAAAGGCTGCCTGGGTGGAAGACTTGTGCATGTGTTTGGAGCCGGATTTTCTCCAGGGAAGATCTCAGCTACTGTGTGTGGTGCTCCCTGCCGAGTCTTGGCTAATGCTACAGTGTCTGCCTTCAGCTGCTTGGTGCCGCCCCTGGATAGTGAGTAAAGACGCCACAAATGTGTGTTTTAAAGCATATAGGAGGGCTGTCCAGAAAGTATCCAGCCATGTAGTATGAAAAATAGTATTAACAATGTTTGGATACTTTCCAGACAGGCCCCTTGAAAAGGAAAATGATATTCTTTGATTAATTCTATTTTTGTAATTAACGGTGTACTGACCACTTATTTGTCTATGTGTTCCTGGGAAAATAATTTCTCTACTCCTCATCTACAAGGGTAGTTAGAATCTGAGGCCACCTGTTATAATATTTCATAATAACTTTTGTCATATTAATGGATCAATGTTAAATGCATGTCAAAAAAAATTTACCACCTATGATCTTGACTTTGGTCCTATGATGATGGAGAAAGTAATTCTTCTTTTAATTTTTTTATTTCAGCATATTATGGGGGTACAGATTTTAAGGTTTCAATAAATGCCCTTTCCCCCCCTCCCCCACAAGTCTGAGTTTCCAGCATGACCATCCCCCAGATGGTGCACATCTCACTCATTATGTATGTATATACCCGCCCCCCGCCCCCCTCCCCCCTGCCAAATACCCTATTACTGTAGTACCTATGTGTCCACTTAGGTGCTGCTCAGTTAATACCAGTTTGCTGGTGAATATATGTGGTGCTTGTTTTTCCATTCTTGGGATACTTCACTTAGTAGTATGGGTTCCAGCTCTAACCAGGAAAATATAAGATGTGCTATATCACCGTTGTTTCTTAGAGCTGAATAGTACTCCATGGTATACATATACCACATTTTATTAATCCATTCT
>VSMD01070645.1:0-75750 GCA_008750895.1 Mirza zaza
TACCGTGTTTCCCTGAAAATAAGACCTACCCATAAAATAAGCCCTAGCAGGATTTCTAAGCATTTGCACAATATAAGGCCTACCCTGAAAATAAGACCTTTGATGGGCGTGGCTACACAGCATATCTGCACAACCCATGCATTTAGTCGCAGAGTGGTAAAGAAGACCAGCAGCCCTTCTCATCTGCCCCATGAGAGCTCTATTGCTCGACTTGAGAGACTGGGGCCAATGGTTCTAAAGGAAATAGAGTCACAAGTAATTCAGGATGGAATTCGGGGTTTAGAGAGTTATGATGATGTTCCAGAAGAAGACGACTTAGCTATGTTTGAATAAATGTAGATTGTTGTACCGTACTTTAAAAAAAATAACACATCCCCTGAAAATAAGCCGTAGGGTGTCTTCTTGAGGAAAACTAAATATAAGACCCTGTCTTATTTTTGGGAAAACACGGTATTTCCATTGCAAGCTGTCACAAAGATTAGCCACCTCCCTTTTCAATTCCACTTTCGTCTTTGGGTCTATGCGGTGCTGTGATGATTGTTTAAAAGTGAAAAATGAAATTGCTCTTTCTCAAATCTTAAAATTACAATATCTCCCTCTCTCTCAGCCATCTTTTTCTTTGTTAACATTGGTATATGAACGTGCTCAAAAAAAGGTACTAATAAGCCTTCAAAAGTCTGGCCATCACCACGTCCCAGGGCATGTTCCTATGGACAGAGAACCTTAAACTAACTTGCCCACACTTTTCTTCACTTTCCAAGACTTTCTATTGTTCAACATCATTTGCTTTAAGATCTATATATATATCCTTTCCCCTTAATGCTAATAGACATTTGCATCCTAAAGTTCTTTTTCACCTAATAGGAAACTATTTGCTGTCTTGGGAAAAGTGCTTTACATGTTTGCATATAAATTTTCTTAGTTTGTCTATTGAGAGAGATTAGTTGAGACTCTAAAAACAAAATAATTAGAGAAGAGAATCTGCCAATGTTTACCTTCTTCCAGATCAATGTGAAATTTCTTTTAAGGACAAGAAACTAAAGTTAGTAAATGACGTAGGTCTGAATCTCTTTCTAAGGGTTGTAACTGGTGATAAAAGTATCTGGTGGTGCTTTACAGGGATAAAGTGTTTACTTTAGTCAGAGTGGTGGCTTTCACTATCACAAAGCCCATGGCTAGAATTCTTGAAAAATCCGATCAGATAGTGTGCACCAGCAGCGCCTTACACCATGCATTGTTTAGCGTTCTTGCAGCTATAATTGATAAAATTTTTCATGTATACTATTTTCCATGATTATAAATTCACTTAAATATCTATATAATCTTCCAAAATAGTTTTCCTCCAAATGCCTAAATTTCTTTCTCCATAGGTAGGACACATACAATGAAATTTACATAGAATGGTCTTCCATCTTTAGTGATAGTTTTACTTCAAATTAAAATGGTTTGGCCAATACATCTTTTGGTGAAGCCGATTACAATGGGTTTCATCCCTAGCAGAAAAGAAAGGGGGGGCATACTCCACAATCTTTGATGAATAAAAGGGCGTTAATGTTGAATGAGGACATCAATGTCATGCAAATGGATCTGTGGATTAATTATGCAGAGCTATGCATGGCTGGTCAGTATGGAACAATAGAAAAAAAATTAAAAACCTTCAACAGCTCTACATGTGGGTTTAAGGAAACCAAATGAAATTTGACAGGAACAAAAATATAAAGGCAGATACTCAGGTTCAAAAAGACAGGAGCATGACTTAATAGCAGTAGTCATGAAAAATATTTGGAGGTGTTAGAACACTGTAATTGGGGAAGTAGCAATTTAAAAGGTCACTATGACCCTAAGATATGTGGGAAAAAAAAGAGTCAAGGAGCAAACAGCAGGGTGCAGGACTGATCAGACCACTTCTGGAAGCATTTTTTAAAACTTGTTTTTGTTTAATTTCTGGTTGGACAGACATTTTCCTTGTCATAATCATTAGAAAGATAGAAAGGTATGATACTCATTAGTGCATGTCCCAGTATTTGTTTGTTTTTTTCTACAGATATTAATCAAAATAACAAACATTTTCCCCTGATATCATTAAATTATCTTACAATATTTTCAATAGCTACATTGTGCCATAAGCTATTTAACCATTCCCCCCTTATCACTTTTCTCTATATGGTAAACAGTTGTTTTCATGAATTTTTGAACATTTCTCTGACTTTTTTTCCTTTATTGTATCAGCATATAGTGGTGCCTGCTTCCCTGAGCCCTCGCCAAAAATAGTGGGGTTTCTCATCCTTGCCAACTTTATATATTCAAAAAGGCTTATCTTCCTTTAATTAACATTTAATTGATTACTATGGAAATCACATTTTTTACACATTTATTGAAAGTTTGCATTTCTTCTTTCATAAATTAGCTCTTCCTATGTTTTGTCCATTTTTCTATTGCAGTGGGAGTCATCACACTTTAAAGATACAGATGATTGAGAATTCATTTAAAAGAGAGGGAACAGGTTGAGAACAACCAGGATCATGAGGGAACTAGAAATTATATCACATCAGGAGTTGGAAACACTTAGGCTGCTCAGTAGAATGCAGAAGGGAGAACTAAATTTAAGTATTTAAAAGGCATTAATGCTGGTGCAAAATTATTTTTAAATTCTGTGACTCTATTGGAAAGAACTAGAGCCAATGAATGAAATTTCAGATTTTATCTAAGAAGGATGTTTAGAAGAGTCAAAATTTAGAGCATGGACTTTTAAAATGGCTGAAATTGTGTCAAGTATTTGCAGATAGAGCAGACCACCCTACCTTTCAGTGATACATGTGGTTAGGTAGAAAGTTGGACTCAAGGGCCACCAAGGTCCCTTCCAAAACACACGTTCTGTGAAATAGGATGCAACTTCCATGTACAAAGGCAAGATTTGACACTGAAGCTCTGAAAGAAATTAAGCCTTGAATGTTTAAGCTTTGGGTGATCCTTGTCTTAGCAGCAGCATAGTCAGAAGCCGTCTCTTAAAACAGATTATCTCTGATGATGACTAATTTCACCCAGTTCATGTTCCAAGATGGTTCCCAAATTCTGGGAGTGCATTCAATTACTGGTAGGTACATACACACCCTTCGACATACACACCCCAGCTCCACTACTGCCTATGACTGACTTCATTCTCACAATGCTTCACAAGAAAGTATAAATTCCCTTGCTTCCCAGTAGGGGAAATCGGTTCACATTTTATCCGTATTTTTATATACTAGATATGTGATATGTCTTTGAAATGTAATGACTCAAGAAAATTACATTTACTATTATAGCATTCCTCATGTTGGTAATTTATGATAATGGATGTCACTGTAGATTTAGGAGTCATTTATATTGTCCACCTTTTCCTATTTCTGCTTGATTAAATAAATTCTTCATATCAAGTTTTGCTACATTTTTCAGTTTTCTAGTCTGTACCATTCACTTGCAGTATATTTATAACCCTTTTATCTGGTCTTTGTAGTTTCAAAATGATGCCTTGGATATTTTAAGTTTTGAGCAATCAATGCCCTTTTCAAATTGCTCTCTTAGGTTTTTGTAAAATAATATTCTCCATAATACAACTTTAAATTATCTGCCTTTTCTTTTACTAGACTTAATCCAAGGAGGCTAATTGAACATTAAGCATCTTAATCATCCCACACTGTCAAACCTGTCTTCTCATTACTGAGAATTGGACAGGCTATGAGCTTAATTGTATTCCTGGCAACATAACTAGAGTGAAAGCTTGATAATATGATTAGTATAGTACTGGGGAATTAGTCCTAATCTTTATTAATATCTATACAAAAAATTCCATCTCAACAAATATACATTGAATGTAATCAAATTCATGGTACTTCATTAGGGCCTTGGAGAATACAGAGATGGTTAGGCTGGAATTTACCAAAGAGTTAAAAAAATATCAAAATTTCCAATAACTGTAAGATGACTTAGAAGGTGGTAATGGCCACAAGAGTGAAGCAGACAAAAAAAAAAAAAAATCACATGTCATACGGAAGCATAAGGAGTATAAGGAAATAATAATTCAGGTATAAAAATTTGTCATTGCATTATATGTGTGAGTAATGCTCAAGTATACCTATAGCATGATTTAAACTCTCAGGCTGACACAGCACATGCTGGATCTCAGGAACTGCATCTTGAACATCTGTTAGCAACGCCTTACAGAAATGGTTAACACAGGAGATAGCACCAAGACATAAGGATGCTTTCACCTAACACAAGATGAGGCTTCCTGACAGCAGTGTCTTGTAGAAGAGCAATATTTATTTGAAAAATGTAGTGGTTATTTTTGAAAAATGAAATGAAAACACTCATAGTATAGTAAAATGCTAAGAATTCTTTTCCTATCTTTGGAATCTGCTTGGGGGCTCCAGGGTTCAGCCAAAGCTCTGGTATTATTTTTAAGTGTATTCATTGAACAAATAGCACCTTTCGAAGACATTTCAAAGTAAGCTGTGAATTCAAATAGCATAGGATATAAAACCAATGTAGGTGTAAATATGGCTTCATCTTATACTTTTTATCCATGTAGATCAATTAGTCTTGTGTTATTATTCTTGATATGCATTCACTTCAGCTTTAGGATTTACCATGAATGTGAATTACCCTTATTAAGCTTTTTCTTGTGACAGTTGTCATCTATACTTATCTAGAGAGCTTGAATGAAAATTTTCGAATGTAATGATAGCTATATGCATCTAATTGGAGACTTCAGCAGGGCTAAGAAACAGACTGGGAAAGCAAAAATCATAATATGCACCTGTCCCAACTATCACTTGTTATCCAAAGAAAATCTAATAGAGGAGTCATACTCTTTATTTGATTTGATTAAATGGCTTTCATGTTCTAAATAACCTACTTATATCTTCCTAGAAGTGATCCACTGGGTCCCAGGAAAAAATTATTATCCTGTGTGGTAGGTGACTTACTCTGGGTAGGAAAGAGGGAGGAGACAGCCAGCTGCAAGATCATAAAGCAATACTCGTCAATATTTCTTCTCAATTTCTGCTGAAATCTTATATCCTTTCCTAATGATTCTTCTCTATTATGTATCAGCTGAATGGTCCACCCAGGTGATCTTATGAGCAGTGGTCACTGCTGTACCCTAGAGTCCAAAAATAGAACCACATGTATTTGGTCACTTGATTTTATAGAAATGCCAAGGTAATTCAATGGGGAGTAAAAAACAGTCTTTTTAACATTTGGTGCTGAAACAGCCAGATATCTATATGGGAAAAAAGTGAATCTCAACTTTTACCTTATACCATATGGAAAAATTAACTTAAATGGATGATTGATCTAAACACAAAGGATAAAACTATAAGAAAACAAAGTATAAAATCTCCATGATTTGGGGTAGGCAAAAATTTCCTAGGATGTGAAAAGCAAAAATCATGAAAGAAAAAATATTGATAAATGAGATTTTTTCACATTTAAAAACTCCTTTTTGAAAGACATATTAAAAAAATGAAAAGACCAGCCACAGACTAGAGAAAATATTTGCAATACACATAGCATACAAAGGACTGGTACACTGAAACATACATAGTTCTTAAAGCGCAATAATAAAAAGACAAACACCTCAATTAAAAGTGGGAAAAAACTTGAAAACACACTTTACAATAGAAAATGCATGAATAGCCAGTAAGTACATGAAAAGATACTCAACTCCAGAGTGAACAGGAAATACAAATTAAAACTAAACATTCTTATAGGCATAAGGGATTCACTGGTGAAAAATTTCAACACAGTTCTGGGTTTTATGGAGTTTACTGTGTAGTGAGAAATGCAGACAAGGAAGTAGGTATTTCCGAACAATGGAATAAGTTCTGGGATGGGAGAAATACAGATGATTTAGGGGTAGTGCATGATGGAGGAGGTCCTAACATAAATAAGAGGTGGGGTAGTCAGGTGAACCAACATTGCTGGGTAGGCAAACAACTCAAGATTGTTGAGACAGCCTTTCTGGAGTAAGTGAATTTACATACACTGAGATTAGAATGATGAGTGGAAGTGAATTGATGAAAAGGGATGTGAAAGAGGCAAGCATAGACAAGGAATAGTGTAATGCAAGAAGTCATGATGAAGAAAACACGACAAGTTCCATAATCAGAAAGAAATCTAGTATGGCTGGTTGAAGGAAAACCACAAAAGTGAGGGGTGGAAGGTGGTGGTTGGAAATAAACGAGCAATTTAAATCAGGGGTCAGATCACATAAGTCTTATAGGCTATAATAAGGAGTTTTAGCTTTATTATAAGAGCAATTCATGGAAAGTGAGGAAATGTTTTAAACAAAGGTGCATTATATCTGACTTGCTGTTTAAAAGGATCACAGAGAAGGGAAAGAAATCAAGTATAATTCACCAACTTTGGGGCTTAAATAATCAGGCAGATGTTGATACTACTATCTGATATAGGAAATATAGTAGAAAAAACAGTTGGAGATCAATTAAATTTTAAACATGGTCAATTTGGGGCATGTATAGGGCATTTTGTTACAATCTACTCTTGCAATACCTAAACCACTTTCATTATGACAGTATTAATCCAACCATGAGGTCTTCACCCTCATAACCTGGTCACCTCTTATTAGTCCTCACATCCCAACACTATTACATTGGGGATTAAGCTTCCAACACATAAATTTGAGGGACACATTCAAACCATAGCTCCATCTTTACCTAGAAGAGATTTTTTTAAAAAGCCTCTATAATAAAAGTGATACTTGAATCTAATGGAAGATATGTGAATTCTAAATAGTAAAATAAGAGGAAGAATAATGATGACTTCATTTCTCTCCTGATGTTTATTAGCAAAATTTTCATATTTTCCTATGTCAAAATTTATCGTGGATCAAACTGGCCAAAACATACAAAGTTGTAATGAATCTAGTATATAGCTTGAGAGAATGAATCCAGTTAGAATTAACTGCATGGAATTAGCTTTGCAAGGAAAATCGAGATCAAAGAGGGAAAATGACTTTAAGAAGTTACATGTTTAAAAATATACAAATGACTAGTAAAACAAATATAAGTTGAGTATGTCTAATGCAAACATCTGAAATCCGAAATGCTCCAAAATTTGAAACATTTTGAGCACCAACATGATGGTCAAATAAAATGTACATTGGAGCACTTTGGAGTTTGGATTTTCAGGTTAGGGATGCTCAACCAGTAAGTATAATGGAAACATTCCCAAATCCCCAAAATTCTGAAATCCAAAACACTCTGGTCCCAAACATTTTGGATAATGGGCATTTCACCTAACTACATCTTTAGTGTGGAGGTGAAAGGAATATAGCATAATTAAGGAATTAAAGTCTGTTGCTAAGCATGGATTGTTTGTAATTTGGGTTCCTAAACAGGAAAAGACACATTGTGAATGGAGAATTCCAGACACATTGGCACTGGATAGGTTCTGAGACAATGGAAAGACAAAACAGATGAGAAATGCATTCAAGTTTTTAAAATTGATGTGATGTCAGGAATACTGTTTCTAGAAATGCATAAGCCACAGGCTAGAAAACAGAACAAAAAGCTGAAATGACATTTTAAAATTAGAGCACAATGTGCATATAAATGTGTATAGAAGGGAAATTGCAAGGTCTCAAAAAATATCTTTAAATTAAAAATATCTTTAATATTTGATATTACAAATGAATAATATTTATCAGGTGCCAACCATTAATTTATTCATTTAACAAATATTTACTAAATGAGAGTTGAAAGTTTAAGTAATATTTTTATTGGAACATTTTTTAAAGTAGGAGACTATAATATTTCAAATTAACATGCAAGCCTGGTGCTAGGTTATCAATATCACAGCTGGAATGTGACAAAGGGATAAAGAAAAAAATAAAGAGTTCTCAGATCTTCACCACCTATGGCTAAAATAAAGTTGAGATTTCCTTTCTGGCTTTAATGACAGAAAATATTCCTGACTTATGGACACAAAGTGACAATTCAGAACTCTTGATAGAAAAAAGAAAGTTAAGTTTAGAATATACTATAAGTAGTAATTTCAGGAACTTCTCTCATAACCTCTCTCAAAGAAAAACGTGGTTGCTGATATAGGTATGGCATTGAATAGAAAATACAGGACCAAACCAAAGAAAAGGTAGGGAAATAACCTCAATTGTAGTACTTGTTATTGCACTTCTTATTAATGTTGGGTAGATGCTATTTTTCTCTTCTTAATATGTGTTCTTTTCTCTCTTTCACTCTCTTCATATAATAACAAACCATGGTAATAAGGGTGATCCTATAATCCCGAATGGGCCAAACTTTGTACCAGATTATATTGACAATGGTGATTGATTTGGAATAGGCATCTATCCCAAGCATGGACAATCAGATCCCCTCCCTGTGATTGATGTATAGAATCCGGGAGAAAGGAACTGGCTCTTCCCAGTGATGTTGCTATAAAGATATGTTAAAAGCCTATCTGGCCAACAGCTATCTGCCCCTTAATGGGAAAAATGCCCACACTGCATAGAAGTGAAGAGACAAAAAGCCAGCTGCAGAATATTTTTGAAACCCTCTCCCCTGCAAATTGTGACTGATTCCTATTTCAGTGTGTTTTTCCCAATTACATGAGCCAATAAATGCTCCTTCTCTTTTTTGTGCCAAACTGTCTAAAACCTGAATTGGATTTTTGTTATTCTGCTAGTTGTGGTCAAAAGAATCTGGACTAAAAAAATCTACCAACAACATGAAGATTCTATGTTTTGAAAGATATTGTCCACTATGTTGCATCTATTAAGTAAAAAGTAATTTGTTTTACATTTTTAATAACTGAGAAATTTTACATCTATTCCAAACTTTTAATCGGGATGGGAAAACTAAAATTACTAATTGAATTGATAGAATTCCAGCCAAAAGGGAAGAAGTGTAATGCTTTATTAACTTGTAGAATGTAATCAAAGGTAAACATATGACTTTGTAAAGTTTCTCTAAATATTATAATAGTTTGGGGACCTATATGACTTCCTTTAGAGCACCCTAGATTCCAGAGACCCCAGTGTAGAAATTATGCTCACACGGTTAAATCTCTTGTATAGCACTTACCACATAATAATGTAACAGATGGTTTGTTTGAACGCGAATCTCTTCTATTAGGCCTTGAGAGTTTTGAAGGATAGTGGTGCTAATCTGTTCCCTAATATCTATGTCTTCCATTCTTCCAGCACGACACAGCCTCTACTGTTTGGCTAGACATATGGTCGTGCACATGGAAAGTAGGTATGATCATATTATTAAGTTCTGATCAATGAGTTATAAACATGAGTGCTGTGTAAGCATGAGGCTGGAACCTCCTTAAGAGAGAGAGCTGGCATTTTTCTAATTTCATTTAAAAGGAAGTAGGCATAATCCATCCTATCTCCCATTGATTACAGCTAAAATACTTACACAAAAAATATAAAGGAACTATCTGAGAACTCTGAAAAATAAATAATAACAGACTGGGAATAGAAACAAAAATTTGAAGAATATTTCTGCTTTTGGAGTTTTATAGGGTTTTTTTCTTCTCATATCTTCTGGATTACCTTCTAGGGCAGAAAATTCCAGAGTAGTGCATCACGCATTATCAGAAAAATCTCCAAGAAAAAATCTCTCTTTCTCCAAACAAAGGACTAGAAAGGAAGGCTCCTCTCTGGTCACTATAGTAGTGGTGGTAGTGGCAGGAGTGGCACTGCAAGTTATTTTATCTGAATTCTCCACTTTGAGGTGGAGCCAATTGGGAGAAGTGCAGAGCAACCCAGGGAGGCTAACAACCTGAATTTCTAGACATAGCACCAGGAAAGAGTGCTTCTGAAAGCCAGCATGTGTAAGAGAAATCACAGGGAGGAAAAAGGTAGAGAACGGGATCCTTTCGATATGTGTGTGAAAAGGGCATCTATATAAAGCCTGCAACCTAATGTCACATAGAATGGTGAAAGACTGAATGTGTCCTCCTACATTTGGTAACAAGGAAGGATGTCTGGTTTGACCATTACTATTTGTAATTGTACTAGAAGTTGTAGCCAATACAATAAGGCAAGAAAAATAAATAAAATGCATAAGATGAGATTAGAAGACTAAAAGTGTCCCTATTGCCAGATGGCAGGGTTATTTATGTAGAAAATCCCAACAAATATAATAACAACAACAACAACAATAAAAAACTTCCAGAACTAATTAGAGATGTTAGCAATCACAGGAAAGAAAATTGACATACAAAAGCCAATTGTATTTATAAATTGGCAATGAACAATGAAAAACTAAAGGATTTCCTGCTGACAGAGGGCATAAAATAAGCTAAACGAACAAAAGGACCATTCACAACAACTAAAATAAAAAATATATAGGCGTAAATTTGGGGGAGACTGTTCTTTTTATGGCTGTCTTGCATTTTTGTATGTCTTGCGAACAAGGCACTGGCTGCCCTTTGTTCCAACCTACACTTTCAAAGACATTTATATATTTAAAGAAATGTAAATAAAAACCCCATCAGTATTTTGTTTGCATAAATAGACAAGCTGATTCTAAAATTTCATGGAAAAGCAAAGTAAGTAAAATAAACAAAACCATTTTGAAAAAGAACAAGTTGGAGGACTTATACACCACCCAATTTCAAAACTTACTATAAAGCTATAATGATCAAAACAATGTGGTATTGGTGGTGAAAGGATATAAACATAGATCAGTGGAAAAAAATTGAGAGTCTAGAAATAAACACAGACAAATTTGTTGAATTGAATTTTGTCAAAGGTGCAAAGGTAAGTTAACAAAGAAAGGATAGTCTTTCCAACAAATTATGCTGGAACAGTTTTACATCACTATACCAAAACAAAACAAAGAACCATTCCTCATAAGTTATACAGAAATCAATTCAAAATGAATCATAGACCTAAACCTATGAAACTCTTAGGAGAAAATCTTCATGACCTTCATTTGGGCAGTTATATATGACACCTAAAGCACAATCCATAAAAGAAAAAATTGAAAACTTGAACTTCACAAAACTTTTGCTATGAGAAAAATGCTCTTAAGGGAATTTTTAACATGAGCTACAGGATGGGGAAAAATATTTTCATATCACATACCTAACAAGGAATTTTTATGTATAGTATATAAAGACCTTAAAACTCAATAATGAGAAACAAAAAAACTCAATGTAAAAATGGGCGAAAGTATTAGTGTATTAGTCAGGGTTCTCCAGAGAAACAGAATAAATAAGATTTGTCTCTTTAGAGAGAGAGAGATTTATTTTAAGGAATTGGCTCATTCAATAGTGGAGGCTGGTAATTCAAAAATCTGCAGGGTAGGCTGACAGGCTAGAAGCCCAGGGAAGAGTCAACGTTGCAGCTCAATTCAGAAGGCAGTCTTCTGGCAGAATTCACTCCTCCCCAGGGGAAGCAATCTTTTTCCTTAAGGCTTTCAACTGATTGGATAAAGCACACATTGGATAAGCAGAAGAGTAATCTGCTTTACTCAAACTCTACTGATTTAAATATTAATGTCACCTAAAAATATACTTTTACGGCAATATCTAAATGTAGATATTAACACATAAAATTAACCATCACAGGCAGACATTTCTCCAGTGGAAATATGTGGATTGAAATAAGCACTTCAAAAGATGTTCCACATTACTACACATTAGGAAAATGCAAATGAATACCACAATGAAATACGATTACATTCATATCTATTAGAAAATCCAAAAAAAATCCAGCAAACAAAAAAATAAAAACAAAGCAATGAAAACAACAAAACATTACAATATAATGTATGGATGAGGATGTGTAGCAACCTGAACATTCATACATTATAGAAAAGAATGCAAAATGGTATAGCCACACTGAAACCAGCTTGACCATTTTTTACATTATTAAGTATACACTTACCCATGGCCTAGCAATCTCACTCCTATACATTTAAGAAAATAATTTATGTTCAGAACAAACCCCCTATATGAATATTTATATCAACACTGTTCAAAATCATTCCAAACTGGAAATAACTAAAATGTCTTTCAACAAGAGAATGGATTAATTGTGGTACATCCACACAATGAAATTTTACTCAGTGGTTGCCAGGAGTTGGGTTGGGTGGGCGGCAGTGACTCCAAAGAGGCAGCATGAAGAAATTTGGGGAGATTATGGAATTGTGCTGTATCTTATTTATGGCAGTGGTTACATAAATCTATATACGTATTAAAACTCAAAAGTGAACACAACAGTTATTTTATAGTATGCAAACTAAAATAACAATAACTAAAAGTCAAAACTGGACACCTATCTTTTGCCCTTCTACATTGTCCTAGGAACATGAATAGCTATTTAGACCATGACAATATGGATGGTGGAAATTATCTGGAAATAAGTGACATACCAACCCTGGACTGCTTATTATTTGGGGGTTTTCTATTATTAGAAGTCAAAACTATTTTAAATCATAGTATTTTATATCTTTTATGTATGATTTCCAAGAATCTCATAATAGTGGTAGGCATATTTTATGTACTCAATAAATAAATACAGGACAAAGAAAGATTAATTTAATAAAATTTTATCTCTTAATTATCAAAACATTGTATTCCCCAGTTTGGTTAGCTATAAAATATTGTTGGAACCATCTCACCAATGAATTGAAAGAGAAGTGTTTACCACCATCATTCTTCCCAGGTAACTCAATTAAGGAGTTAATGGAGCCCATCTTGAATAAGTCAGGCATTGTATCTACGGAACAGCCACGTCAAATAACCCACTCGACTGTTTTAAAACCACTCAATCTAAGGCAGTCACACTCTCCCATGGCTGTTTTCCAGGACTGACTGGTCAGCTGTGGGCTGAAGTGTGAAGCTCTTTCTGGACCTGCCTCAGTCTCACAATCCCCAGGGACAGTTCCCCTGCCCATATTTTCCTAGACTGTGCAACATAGATTTAAACTCCCATTTTAGGAATTGTGAGTTCCCAAACCTTCCTGTCTGTTGGAATTTCTTTCTGCATTGACAGAATCTCTTTCTGCATTGACAAAAATAGGAAAAAATTCAGAGGTGCTTTTATTTTGAAATAACCTTTGTCGCATCCTGTAAACCTAACTTACCATCTTCAAGTGACTTCAATTGAAAGCAAGTCACACCTAAGCACTTTCAGCAATCAGAAACTACACTCCAACAATTTTCTTGAAATCCATTTGTTCATTCAATAATCATGTATTTTCTATAGCAAGCCTTCAATCTGGAATTTAGAAGCTGTCTCTGGTTTCATTCTGTCTAGGCTGTCGACTCTCTTCATCATATATATCCTTATTCTCTCTTTGTCTCTTTCTCTCTCTCTCTCTCTCTCTCTCTCTGTCTCCCTCCCTCCCTCTCTCTCTTTCACACACACACTTGTATCCCAATTTGGGAAACAAGGGTTCTATTTACTACTTTTCATATCCCTCTCTGCATCCACCCAGCCCTAGTATTTGCATGGTAAATAGTCCATCATAAACACTAAAAATATGTCTTCAATGCATAACAAAAACTGCAACTCAAAAACCTAGGAAAAAAGAAATAAATATTGTTATGCCAAGCAATCAAAGAGAAGGAAGAAGCAAGTAGACAAACATTTTCAGCAACACGTTTGTCAGTTGTTTGCCCCTCACTGGGCCTTTGGTCCAAGCATGATGGTTCCTCTGGTGCTGTGGCTACTGCTGTAGCAGAGAGATCGGACATGTTTTCTGAAACGGATCAAAACCTGATTACGGTTTTGGATCAAAATCAGAGGAGCACTTTGAGGCCTTAAGGCTTCTGAACTCTGACAACGTGAAGATGTTAGATCAAAGTGTCACTGGGAGAACACCTATTTCATGTCGAATGAATAAATCCTAGGGAGTTAAAAGTTCTCAGAATTTCTGTATCTGACTCTTCTGACATTATTTTAAAACTTTGATGTAGTTTATCTGGATCACTTTTCTGAGTCTATATTCATTTATCACGATGACTCTTTAATAGCATTTTATGTAAAATTTTAACTCCTAAAGAAAATGAGTTTTGCATTTTTTTAATTGGAAGGTCCCTAATAAAAAATTCATCAACTCAGTCAGTACATATGCGTATATACTATATATAGGAAAGGGCGTTCCAAGGTATACCAGCCTTCTAGGAATTTACCATCTAGTAGTAATGATAAAATTTGTATATCAAAAACTATAATTTGAAAAGCACAATAAGAGTTTCTGATTCCAGTGATGGTATGTTAACTTGTATGAGGCTAACCTTTCCTGCCAAAAACAACTGGGAAGTTTGGGTAAAATACGAACAAAAAAAATTTGTTGCAAAACACTCCAGGGAGCCATCAAGGAGCAAGGAGATTAGGAGCCATGATTCTCAGAGAAAGGAAGTGCAGAGAGATAGGCCTGACATTTACTTCTGTTTTTCCCTTCTAAGCATTTGCCAATTTGTAGGCAGCCTCTGAGAGGCTGGAAAGCTAAGCAGTGTTTTCAGCCGTCTCATAGGGATTGGGAGTAAAAATTTAAGTTCAAGTCCCAATAAAGAGAAGGTGCTCTGGTAAACATCTAAGGCTTTCCACTGAGATCCTTGAAGGACTACTCACTGGAAGAAAGGCTAACAAAAAGTAAACCAGCCCGTGTGAAATAAAATTCTAATCATCTCAATCTCAAATTGAATTAAAGTGACCCTTCCCCTAGCTTAACTGCTTGCCAAGAAAAAATAAACTCTCTCTGAAAGAAAATAATATAAGCTAGAATCAAATCGTTAATGTTTCTGTATTTTTTCATGCACAAAATTTAAACCAAATTTTTAAATAAAAATCTATTAGGCAAACCAGCAGGAGAGACCAACCAGGGAAATAGCAGAAAATGAAAATGAAACTATGGGAAATACAAACATTGCAGTTATCATATATAAATAAAAACTACTGTGTCTAATATAGTCAAGAAAAATACAAAAAGATGAAGAAGTCAGCAGTTAACTAAAAAAAAATAGAAATTCTATAACAGAAAATTTCAAAAACTGAAAATAAGAACTCAACAGATGGGTTTCAAAGCACACTACACATAGCTGAGGAGAGGATGAGTGAACTAGAAGATAGGTCAGTAGTAAATATCCAGGAAGAAGTACCAGAAAAAAGTATAACATACACATAATTGAAATCCCAGATGGAGTGGGGACTGAGAATATTTGAAGACACATGGCCAAGAAATTTTCTAAAACAAGAACGGCATCAAGCCACAGATTCAAGAGGTACTTTAAATTCCAAGAAGGATAATTACAAAGAAAACAACACTTAGACACCTCACACTACAACTTGGGGGGGAAAAGGCCAAGATAAAATCATAATAGCAGCCAGAAGAAAAAAAGACACATGAATTTCAAAAGAGCAAATATTAATATCGTACTGACAGCTAGCTTCTCAATAGAAATAGTGAAATCAGAAGATAATGTAATACTGTCTCCAAAGTTGCCAACCTTGAATTTGAAATCCGGTGATATTATTGAATAAATATGAAGTCAAAACAAAGTCATTTTCACAGGATTAAATTTTTCACCAGTAAACCTGAGCTTACATAAATATCAAAGAATTTTTTTAAAAAAAGGTAAAATATTCCAAGTGGAAACACAGACATGTAGAAGTAGTAAAGAGCAATAGAAAGAATAAATATGTAAGTAAATGAATATCATTAATGGCATAAAACAATAGTAATGATAAATTTGTGGAATTTTAAATATATATTAAACTAAAATATGACATAATAATTAGCAAGCAAGAGTAGGGCAAATAGAGTTAAAATTTTCCAAACTCCTTATATCATGCTGGAAATGGTAAAAGCACAAATTTATATTAGACTTTAAATTCCAGGGTGAATTGCAATTTTGAGGTAACCACCCAAAAAATAAATAAATAAGAGATTAAACAACTAACAAGCTAACAGAAATGGTAAAGTGCAATAACAGGAATATTGAATCCAAAAGAAAGCAATAAAGTATAGATGAAGGAACAGAGAACAAATGGGACAAATATAATCAAAATAGTAAGATGGTAGGTTCAAACTCCAATATATCAGTAAATGAATAGGCTAAATGACAAAGAATTACACAGGAAAAAATATGCTTTTTATAAGAGATTCACTTTAAATATAAGTATCCAGAATAACTGAACATAAAAAGAAATACACTGTGCAAACACTAGTCAAAAGACAGCTGATACATCTTAGCCAATAATGAAGTAGAACTGAAGACAAAAAAAAATATTACTAGAGATAAAACAATAAAATATATTTCTAATAAAGGGTATAGAAAAAATTCTTTTTTTGAGACAGAGTCTCTGTTGCCCAGGCTAGAGTGAGTGCCGTGGCGTCAGCCTAGCTCACAGCAACCTCAAACTCCTGGGCTCAAGCAATCCTACTTCCTCAGCCTCCTGAGTAGCTGGGACTACAGGGGTGCACCACCATGCCCAGCTAATTTTTTCTATATATATGTTAGTTGGGCAATTAATTTCTTACTATTTATAGTAGAGACGGGGTCTCGCTCTTGCTCAGGCTGGTTTCAAACTCCTGACCTCGAGCAATCCACCCGCCTCGGCCTCCTAGAGTGCTAGGATTACAGGCGTGAGCCACCTCGCCTGGCCCAGAAAAATTTCTTAATAATAACCTGGACATGGTGGAAAGGAAGATTAGGAGGAAAAGAATAGTTGATGAAAGTAAGGGATGGGAAAGGTAGGTGATGGGTTTAGAGGAAGAGAAGATACTATTAATAGGTGAAAAATAAAGGAAGCAAGAACTTTAAAAGTGTCTATTATTTCAAGCATAAAGATATTAGGGTTCTCTCTTTCAATCCTCACATCAATTCTGTGCAGTAAGCGCTATTAGTAATATTATTCCCCCTTTATAGATGAAGAAAGTGAGGTTCAGAGAGGTTAAGTGAGTTGCTCGAGGTCACAATGCTAATAACCAACTAAATAAAATTGTATTCCAGCTCAGGTTGATGCCAAAGGCTGATCTCTTCTCAAGTTTTCAGGGAGTATAACATTTGGAGGGAGGAGTGAGAAAGCACCTGGAGGAGCAGAGAATCAAGCTAGAACTTTGGTACAAAGTCATTTCAACAGTTCAGCCCACCAGAGCCTGAGCCCAAGACATTCCGAGAGCTTCAGATCTCTTCAAATGCTGGTGCTCTTGCCCCAAAGACTCGCCTTTGCCATAGTCTGTGAGTTTTTACCACTATATCACAAGAACATTTGTAATAGATGAGAGAATGGGAATTTCAGCCAGCCTGAGAATGATGTTCAACAGGTAAACAAAGCAAAACAGAGACTGAAGAAGATCTTAGAAAGCCAAGGAAAACTGTACAGGGTCAAGAAGCAGACAGTAATCCTTAGGAATAAATCTAACAAAATATGTACAAGATCTTTGTGAGGAAAACTACACAACTCTAATGAAAGAAATCAAGAACTCAATATGGAGAGATATTCCATGTTCATGGATAGGAAGACTCAATATTGTCGAGATGTCAGTTCTTCTCAACTTGATATATAAAGTCAATGCAATCCCAATCAAAATCCTAGCAAGTTATTTTCTGATGTCAACAAAGTAACTCTAAAGTTCATATGAAGAGGCAAAAGACCCCAAATAGGCAACACAATATTGAAGGAAAAGAACAAAGCTGAAAGACTGGCACTATCCGACATCAAGACTTGCTATAAAGCTACAGGAATCAAGATAGTGAATTGATAAAAGAATATACAAAGAGATCAATGGAACAGAAAAGAGAGCCCAGAAATAGACCCACATAAATACAGTCAACTGATCTTTGACAAAAATGCAAAGGCAATACAGTGGTGCAAAGACAGACCTTTCAACAAATGGTGCTGGAACAACTGGACATTCACATGTGAAAAAAATGAATCTAGACCCAGGCCTTAAACATTTCACAAAAATTAACTCAAAATGGATCACAGACCTAAATGGAGAATGCAAATCTATAAAATTTCTAGAACATAACATAGGAGAAAATCTAGATAACCTTGGGTTTGGCAATGACTTTTTAGATACAACACCAAAAGCACAATCTATGAAAGAAAGAATGAATAAAATGGACTTCATTAAAATAAAAAAAAAATTCTGTTCTATGAAAAACACTGTCATGAGAATGAAAAGACAAGCCACAGACTGGGAGAAAATATATGTAAAATATGTATTTTATAAAGGACTATTATCCAAAATATACAAAGAACTCTTAGAAATCAACAATAAGGAAACAACCAGATTACAGATTAAAAAATAGGCCAAAGACTTTAAAAGACACCTAATCAGAAAAAAATATATACAGATAGTAAATAAGCATATGAAGAAATGTTCTACATCTTAGGTCATCAGGGAAATGTAAATTAAAACAATAGTGAGATACCACTTATAGGTGTATACCTATTACAATGGCCAAAAATCCAGAACACTGACACCAAATGCTAGCCAGGATGTTGAGCAACAAGAATTCTCATTCATTGCTGGTGGGAATGCCAAATGATAGAGCCACTTTGGAAGACAGTTGGGTGTTTTATTACAAACTAAATATACTTTTATCATAAAATCCAGAGATCATACTCTTTGGTATTTACCCAAAGGAGTTGAAAACTATGTCTACACACAAGCTTGCACACAAATGTTTATAGCAGCTTTATTCACAATTGCCAAAACTTGGAAGTGACCAAGATGTCCCAGGTGAGTGGTATAAACAAACTGTGGTACATCTATAAAATGGAATGTTATTCAGCACTAAAAAGAAGTGAGCTATCAAGCCATGAAAAGACATACCGAGGAACCTTAAATGCCTATTACTAAGTGAAAGAAGCCAATCTGAAAAGGCTACATGCTGTACGATTCCAACCATATGACATTGTGGAAAGGGCAAAACTATGGTGACAATAAAAAGATCAGTGTTTTCCAGGGTTTAGGAGGAGGGAGGAATAAACAGGTGGAGAATTTTTAGGGCAGTGAAACTATATGACATTACAATGGTAGATACATGTCATTATAAATTTGTCCAAATCCACAGAATGTACAGCACCAAAAGCGAATCCTAATGTAAACTATGGACTCTGGGTGATGATGATGTAACAAATATACCACTCTGGGGCGGGCAATGTTGGTAACTGGAGAAGCTAGCATGTGTCGGGGCAGAGGGCCTACGGGAAATTTCCATACCTTCCACTTAGTTTTGCTGTGAACCTAACACTGCTCTAAAAAATAAAATCTATTTAAAAAAGAAAAAAATGTAGCAAAGGGTATCGGATCAATCAGGTAAGTGGGAGTAAAACTCAAGTAATTCCTCAAGTAGCACCCACTGCTCACTATGAGCTTTTGTGTGCAGGCTGAGTGAGCTGGTTCTGATTAAAGAACCAGGATTAGAACGCAACAGCTACACCCACTGCTGTTCTTGCTACTGCTACTGCATTTCTTTCCCACGCCCGCTCAATTATCTCTTGGCTTGATGCTTTATGTTTCTCTGTATTACATTTCCTTCATTCCCTTTTTTTTTCGTTCTGTGATACTTAAAGCCACCAGAAAGTTTTAAGGAACCCCACCTATACATTGCAAAGTCCACAACCTTTCTGGTCACACCTCTCTTCTGAGTCTTACTTACCTTATTGTCTACTTACTGGACTGATTAGTTAGTAGTAACAGAAGACTACATCCTATATTTAGATCATTATGTGTTTTCAATTTGACTGATACTCATGGGAGTTTCTCATGGCATCCCATGCGTTCCTCTTAGGTTGGCAAGTCATCTACTGATCTACTCTTAGCTGGCTATCTTGTCTTAGGTGTGGGGTAGTCAGGAAAACTTTCCAAAGAGGCTTTTATGAAGAAGCCCGCTCTTCTGGAAACCATGGATTCTCTCTTCTATGATTCCATCTTGCTTTTTTCTTTTAAATTTTCCTGTTTGTCAGATCTTCCTGCCAGGAATTTAAGCCATGCCTCTAATCACACTAAAGCCCATATAAAATAGATTATTACACTTTTAAAATTACAGACAGTAGAGCAGTGGTTAAAAACTGAGGCTCTGGAATTAGAAGACATGGATTTCAAATCTTTGCTTCAATTTGCTGTGTGACCTTAAACAACACTGATGATAATGAAGATGGTGCTTATCTGTTAGGTGTTAGGTGCTTACTCTGTGCTAGGCATTCTAGCTAAAAATTTTCACACATTATTTCATTTAGCACTAATAACAATCAAAAGGAATCTAATAAACACCCACATTTTCAGATGTGAAATCTGAGGCTTTTCAGAGTCACTAGTTATAAAATATATGACTTTGGTCAAGTTCATCTCTCCAAGCCTCATCTGCAAATGCTATAATATCTCATATCTGTAGCTGTTGACATGATTAAATGAGTGGATTCATGTAAAGAATTTAGCTCATACTGAGCCAATAAATTTTATATGCTAATACTATTATTATTACCTTTCACTCTCCCATATGTGAATTATTTATATATGATATAAACCCCCCCACCACCAAAATTATCTCGGTCAGTTAGATCCAAGAGGTACAACCAAATGGAACTGTTCAGACCAAAGTGTCCATTTTGGTGATAGTTAACAATATCCATTTCGATTTACAACTGAAAGCAGAATCCAAGATATAAACATAGGAGTCAGGTAGAAGATAAGCAAATAATCTGAGCTCACTTTAAAAATACTAGGAATGTCCCTGAATCACCTAGTGATAATTAGACAGACAGATGTTCCTTCCTACTTGCTTCCTCACTCCTACATCTACACCCAACCCTTTGAGAGAATTCCACTTCATAGCCTACAGTGTGTCATATCAAGCAACCTAAGCTCAGCTTTCCCATTGATGACTACATATATGCAGTTGCTCTTCTTTAGTCAAGCCTTTTGTTATCACTCTGGGCATCTATGATCTCACAACTCCAGAGTAACAAATCAATATAGTCACTATTCATTTCCAACTATCATGACACCTCAAAGAGCTGTCCTTCACAATGACACCACCTTATTCTGATGCTTTACATAATGTATTCTTTCATTTCACTACTAATTTTACTGACAATTATAAAGGATGTCCTAAAATTCAACCTGCCTGTTTGTGGACCTGCTTTCTAGTGATTCCAGTTATGTAGAGATGTTCTCCTGCCCAATGTTGGAGTGTCTCCAACATCAGACACTCACAAGGAGAAACAGAAATATTCTTTATTTTACTGCTTGTTGTCCATGGTATGCTATTTACAGAAAAGATGGTTAGTTTCATGTTTTTGTGTGGTTCCTGGTTTCAATTTTTAAATTTAATGCTAAAAAATCAAATAGTTTTGGCCAACACATATGGCAAAAGTAGCTTTCCCCAATGAATAAGTGACAGAGAAAATTCAAACCCTATGACCTTTATCATGATACATACATGAGACTATTTTTTTTTAAATAATTAAAGAGTTCTTCTGGCCAAGACAATGAAAGGCTGGATTTACTTTTCTGCCTGAAGCAACCAAAAAAGTAAACTAACTATCTAAAACATTAGTTTTCAAAATACTGTACACAGGGGAACAAAGGACAGTGATTTCTCAGAAATGAGAAAAAACAAAAGGAGTTTTATAATTGCCCCAGCTTATTACCTTTAAAGAGTTTCCTATGTTTCGGGGAGAAAGAACCTAGGAAGAGCCTGGTGGACACCCTGAGTAGAAAAGAAGCTGGGATTCCAGAGGCTAGTGGAAGTGACAGACAGGGTACCAGACAGGAGGACACACAGAAAGAGAACTTCAGAGATTTCCAGAGAGTCCCTCTAGAGTCTTCAGTTGTACACTCATCAGCACATGCATTTGAGCCCAGAGAATTAACCACCCAAGAGGATTAGAGGGAATAATTGCTAAGGCTCACACATGGCCAGGAATACTGCCTATTTTTAGTAGCTAAGCTGAGAAACCTCATAATTTATAAGGCATTGAGCACATTACTCAGAAAGTTCTTAACTGAGGAATGGGGCATAATTAGTCCTAGGCTTAATACTGCCCTGGTCCCAATGAACAAACTTTAAGAGCAAAACCCAAAAGAATTAAAGTGCTTCCAAATAATTTAACTGCATTCCAAAATAAAGATCAAGAATAATTTATAGAACTATAAAGATGTCTAGTACCCAACAAAATAAAGTCTGCATTGTCTGGCATCCAATAAAAAATTACTAGGAATGCAAAGCAGCAAGAAAACGTGAAGAAAATAATCAATTAAAATGTAACTAGAATTGACACAGATGTTAAAATCAGCAGATAAGGATATTAAAACAATTGTTATAAGTACTTTCTATAAGTTCAAAAAGCTAAGGAAAGACATGAAAGATATTTAAAAGACCCATATCGAATTTCTAGAGATAAAAACGCATTGTATGTGAGTAAAAATACATGGGAAAGAGTTAACAATAGATTAGATTAATTGTGGAAGAAAAAAACTACTGAACTTGAAGACATAACAATAGAATCCATCCAAAGTGAAACATGGAGGAAAAAGATAAATAGAATGTTTGGTCAGAATAGGTGTCTCTGGAAGATGACTTTTAAGCAAAGATTTGAAGGAGGCAGGGACATAGGTGTGTGGAAATCTAAAGACTGTCCCAGGCATTACAGCAAATTATAGGCCCAGAGATAATGATTGTAAAGTATTTAACATAGTATTTAGCATTTAATAAGCACTCAAACGATGAAAGTTTTCATGTATATTGTCTCTTATAATCCTCACAAGAGCCCTGTACAATTGAAAACCCCATTTTAGAAATAAGAGAGCAGAAGCTTTGAGGAATTGAAATATTTATGCAAGGTCACTCAGAGACCAAAATAGAGACACAATTTGACCTCGGGCTGATCCTTGGAGTTCAGCAGATCTACACTGGGCATGGCTCCAGCCTGCGGGCTGGGATCAAGCCAGCTGTGTTTCTTTTGTTCTCCTTGGATTTGCAGCTCCCTGGGCATGCTCTTCTCATGGTGAATGACAGAAGCATAAGAGAATGAATGCAGGCACACGATGCCTCTTAGAGCCTTGGCTTTCGGCTGGCCTGCTTTCACTTCTGCCAACATTCTGTTGGCCAAGACAAGTTATATGGCTAAGCCCCACATCAACGAAGCAGAGAAACAGACTCCAGCCACTCTTGGGTGATGCATTGCAAAAATCACATGACAAGAGGTATGGTTATAAAATTATAACATATGGAGAGGTAAAGAATTGGGAGCAAGAATACCATCTACCATACAGAAATAGAGAATATTGAAATACAGAAATACAGAAATGGAAGAACCTGGTTCCTGGCTTTAAAAAAAAAAAATTACAAATGTTTTTTCATTTGCTACTTTGCACTTGTGCGTTTCCCCAGGGATCAACAATAATAACTGTGAATCAAAATTAACAGTGATACAAGTAACCTAGAAAGTAAGGAAGGAACACTATGAGTGGGTGGAATTAACTTTTCAGAACCTACAAAGATATATTAGCCATTTAGGGAGAGAAATGATTTTTAAACTCCATATGGCTCTTGATAAAATGGGCTGTGTAGAGAAAATGGGCTATATTTCCAAGAGAGTCTAAAACCACCCAAAGTGAAAGGATGATCTTAACCCCCTCCCCCCAAAATATGGGTAAAGAAGGAGGTAAAAACATGACTTTTTCTGCTTAAGAGGGAGACTTTTATAAAATGCTTCCATTTGCCCAAGGTCAAAAACAAAACAAAAGAGAATTTTAGATCTAGTATATTCAGGCCAAGCAAGAGCTTCTTCAAGCCTGAAATATTTATTTCTAACCTAGATTACTAGACAGCAGGAGTTAGAAATATAAATCTTGTGTCATCAGATAGCCATGTTCCTATTAAAATGCAATCTAAAGTATTGATAAAATGAGATTCCAGTTTGGGATCTGCTATGTGCTTAACCTTTGCCCTGAGGGGTATTTTTGGGAATTGTATAAGTTTATAACAGTGATGGTACAAATCCTTTATCTTCTAAGTGTTTTGGACACAAAGACCATGGGATTAATTATATACTGGGAGCAACAATTCATGAATATTTAACATACTCATCTATACTTAATGAATAAATTTGCATTTTGACACTATTATTTAATGTGCTTTAAGGAAATACTGCTCACTACCTTTCAATTTTGTAGATTAGTTGAATGTAATCAGAATGATAAGGCAGGAGAGATATAGTATTATTTAAATAACATTGTTTTTTATGACTGCTTCTGCTTCCATGAGTTTGTTTTCCCCCTTTTCTTTTAAGCAACTAGGTTTATTTCATTCTATTCTGGCTGTTTTGTCTTAATCATTTTGCCTCCTTGCTCCTAGCAGAAGGGAGTTTTTTAGATTCATGGAAAAACAATGCAAATTAAATAATCAGTGTTTTGCTTCCCTATGTGTGTTCAGTAACAGGGCATTCTCTCACACAAAATATCCCAATGCAATTGGCAGTAATTGCATCCTGGGCTGGCAGTCTCAGCCAGGCTGCCGCGACCTGCGCAGCAAGCTGGGAGAGCGGCAAAATCAATGGCAATGAGCGGAGGTCTCTGAATTTCCCTAAGAAAAATGGAACCCCAAGGAATCAGGGCTGAGGAAAACTAGTAAGAATGTTGTGGAAGATAAGCTTTTGTGTTTGTTTTTTCAATCTTTGGCTCATTGTGAGGAACTATTTCTCCTAAGCAATGGGTCTTTTGTTTGTGAGCTGGGCACCTAATCTGCATATCCATCCTGAGGAGTTGGGGCATAAGAACATGCCTGTAGAAATTCTATTTTCACGAAGGTCTCATGCTATTTCCCAAAGCAAGGAGACTTTGAGACCTATAGGCAAGCTCTTGGGAATCAAAATTAAGATCGCCCAACAAAGATGAAGGACAAAATTGGACAAGAGCAAGAGGAATGGAGAAAGGAACTAAAATCTAGAGGCTATACACTGTGCTACATGCTTACATATATAACCCCGGTTAATCTTTACCTGTGAGGTCTCTGTCCTTTTCATCATCATCATCATCATCATCATCATCATCATCATCATTTTATTGCTTTACAAATACCACTTTATAAATGAGAAAACTGAAGCTCAGACATGTTAACATTGATAGTAAACATTACAGCTATGATTTGAATCCAGGTCAGTTTTGAATCTAAAACTGAAGATTGGAACCTAAAATTCGCAAGCTTTCAACAGTTATCAATTAATGGAGATTTTAAAGGATTTTGCTACCAAACATACTAGGTACCTTAGTCCGTTCAGGCTGCTATAACAGAACACCATAAATTGAGTGGCTTACAAATACCAGACATTTATTTCTCACAGTTCTGAAGGCTGCGAAGTCCAAAATCAAGGAGCCAGCAGATCCAGTGTCTGGTAGGGCTTGATTCCTGCTTCATAGATGGTTTGTTTATTTATTTATTTATTTTTTTTTTGCTGTGTCCTCATAGGACAGAAGGGGTAACGGGGTTCTCTGGGGCCTCTTTTATAAGGACCCTAACCATCTTTTATAAGGCTCTGCCCTCATGATCTAAGCACTTCCCAAAGGCTCCACCTCCAAATATCAACATACTGGGGTTTCAAGTTTCAATATATGAGTTTGGGGGTGACACAAGCCTTCATCCTATAGTGCCAGGATTGAGCTACAGTGTCATTTCCTCAGGGAAGCTTTTTCTGCATGCCTATCCTGGGTCAGGGTCTATGCTGACCACAGGGAGTGATTAGGCAAGCATCCATGTGGTATCTATATGCCTTCCCTCCATGCACTTGACTGTAAAGTCCAGGTGAGCAGGGATCACTTTGCTCACCATTCTGTCCCTAGCACCCAGCAGGTATTCTGACACGAGGCAGGTATTCTGTGTGTGTAAATGTGTGTATGTGTGTGTCTCAGTTCCTTATCTATAAAGCTGTGGTGAAGAATATCTCACAGCGTTTATGTGAGAATTAAACAAGACAGTTTATATAATATGACTTTCACAGAGCTGGAAAACAGAGTGCTCAATACATAGCAGTTTAAAAAAGTAAAGTGTGTAAGCCACTCTGGGCCTATGGGAAAGGCACGAGGCCAGGTTTTGAAACCAGGTATCATACTTGAGGTGCTCCGAGCCAAACACAGAGCTTCTTGATTATCCCCCAAGACTGGTCTGACCTAGGAAACCAAGTAGAGAGAACTATAAAGAATATAGGAATAGCAGATGTCAGAATCAGTCTCACCCTTAGGATATGACGTGAACAGATTAGATAGCATAAAAGTCAACAATGACCAAATTTGAACCCTCTGTCTCGATGTAGTCTGTCTAGCTGCTTACTGTGCCGCACAAATGCAATGGAAACAGAAGAAAGCATTCTCACAAACTCCACCCTAGCCCACAATCCCACTATCCTTCTGTCAGATGGAGGGACTCTAGTTTTCTAGGTCAGCTTCAACATGTCATTTACAGTACTTTATGAAGTTAAGACCCAAGGGTTAGACACAATTATGAGTTTGAATGCACAGTCTAACCAAATGGCATTAAAATTACTTTAAAAAATCATGGTAAGTAGCTAAAGAAATTCAGAATTCACTCAAGAACTGGATGTTTTCAAGAAAATGCTGCCTATTATTAGGAGTAAAATCCAAGCACTTCTTCCTACTGTATGTTGGTATTAGAGTCACCAAGGAAAACACAACACAGTCAAGCACTGGATGGATCAACACTTTTCATATAGAGAAGAGACAGAGCAAGATCAGCATTGGTAGTGGGTGCTAGTCCCCCATGGCCAACAGGCCCCTCTTGGCAGCAGACATAGGGTAATTTGCCTGCACACACCTGTCTTCTGCTGTGCTGCAGCAGAAGGATCAGTCCCCTCCCTACACGGGACAGGGAGAGTAGTCAGATATAGTAGTGGAGTTGGCCAGGTGCCATATGCTTAAGCAATACTAAAGGGTATATTGAGTCTGAAACAGGAAAAGATGTTCCCACACAAAGTGACAAATCCAACTCAAACTGTGGGGACTCTTTATCTCTTGAATAGACAGTGTTCCATGCCCATGGCCCATTCTTATGCAGCCTAATAGCAGTCAAAAAACAGCATGCAAGGGACTGCCTTTCCCAACAGAAGTTAACTGAAATTTGAATGAAAAGATAAGATTTCTATCACCCAAATTGCATGAAAGAATTCTCAAAAGTGTGACCTTTCAATCCCATGTTGACATAGGAGCCAGTATTTTAAAAGAACTAAACATGTGCGTATATGCTTCAGAAAGAATGACTTCGAAGAATATAGTCCATATATCTCCTCTGCCTCCCCAAGATGGTGAGTGAAACATGAGTAAGAACTGCAGATCTGGTAACCTTAGCTAACCAGAGATAAAACTGTCCCACAGCTGGATAAGTGTCTTTTCTACCTGGGAAAGTTTGGAGATAAATACAGCAAGAGTAAATACATCCAAGCTATAGTGTAAATACTGTTGCATTAAGTTCAAGTTAATCCATATTTCTTAAACCCTGTGGTGTTTAAGATCATCTTGGCACATTGAAAAATCTGAAAATTTGTCTTCTGATCCCAAATTTAAATCAGTAATTGATTTTTAGATTTACGATTTAAGTTGAATGATTTACAAAAATTTAACTAAGTTTGTAAACAAATTGGAATACTTATGTGAACTTGAAATTTCCTATATCTATAAATTTAACTTACTAGATATATAAGGATTGCTTAAGTATTTGGGAATATTTTGTTTCTTAGGACTTTAAGATTTTCCTTTTAGGAATTTTAAGTGATTATAAAGAATATTAAATGTATTAAGTACATATGGGATGTTTGATAGTCTAAGCATATTTAATGAATTAAGTCTGCAAATGGGCCTTCTTGTTTAGCCCATGCTGTATGATATAGCATACAAATGACCATCCAAACGCCTTATCCTGGATGGCTACCAGGATCCAATCAAGAAATAGAAATCACACAGCAATTTCACAGGGAAAGTTTAATATAAAGAGTCATTACCTGTAATAGGGGATTAGAATAATAAGGAATTATCTAGGAAGAAGTAAAGAGATATATAAAGACTGGGAATAGCAGATATAAGAAGTGGTCTTACCCTGAGTTGAGACATAGCACACAGGAAGAGGTCTACCCAGGGCTGAGATCCAGACCTCATTGGAGAGGGTGTGATCATGGCTCCCTGAAGGGCAGAGAAGTCCCTGTGGTGCTCTAGGGAGGGAAAAAAAAACTTTTTTCCTAAAAATCCACCCTCTGGAACTTTCCAGAAATCCACTCTAAGTTGCCAGCTGTTATGGCTGTATCTTGCCAGAAGCATGCGGCTACAAAACCTCCTTCAAGGGTGCTGGGGAAGCTTCTGGCTCTCAGGTGCTGCTGACTGCAGGGGCCTTCCGGGAGGAGCAAATTGGATGCAGGAAGAAGAGCCCCTTCCTGCTACCGTATCCAGCACCCACTACTGACAGTATCTAACATCATGCCAGCTGGCAAGAAAACATATTTACAGGGCTCATTTAGCATGGATTTTTGAAGAGCAAATAATGAAAGATGCAACATGGAACAGCCCAATTGAAAAGGGTCACAGGGAATTTAGTCTGTTCACTTGAGTTAATGGACATTAATAAATTGTTTTTATTTTATGTTAAAATTACTAAATTCACAAATAGAATAACAATGACTGAAGTTCAACTTGCAGGCTTAAAGGAAACTGGGTTTTAAAATTATGACTGATTTAAACAAACTAATACCGTGTTTCTCCAAAAATAAGACCAACCCATAAAATAAGCCCTAGCAGGATTTCTAAGCATTTGCTCAATATAAGCCCTACCTTGAAAATAAGACCTAGTGATAGGCATGGCTATGCAGCATATCTGCACAACCCATGCATTTAGTCATGGAGAGGTAAAAAAGACCAGCAGCCCTTCTCATCTGCCCCATGAGAGCTCTATTGCTCCACATGAGAGATTGGAGCCAATGGTTCTAAAGGAAATAGAATCGCAAGAAATTCAGGATGGAATCTGGGGTTTGGAGAGTTATGATGATGTTCCAGAAGAAGACGACTTAACTATATTTGAATAAATGTAGATTGTTGTACCGTACTTAAAAAAAAAACACATCCCCTGAAAATAAGCCATAGGGTCTCTTCTTGAGGAAAAATAAATATAAGACTCTGTGTTATTTTCGGGGAAACATGGTATTAATTTAAAACAAAGTCTTTCTATGGCTCAAAAGGTATTGTTGGATATTAAAAAGTTCCATGGACACTGGGGGTCTCACTTATTCTGAAGAACCTTGTAAGTAGATAGAGTAAGAAAAAATGAAGTAAATAGATAAAGAAATAAGAAATGGGAACAGGGAAGAGAAAACACAAAAGCAATTATGATACTAGTGAGGAGACTCTGGCAGAGTTTTGAGCAGAAGGCTTAGGAAGCAACCAAGCGTGCGAAAAAATTGGAGAAAAACAGAAGGATTTTGAATAAGTGCTTCTATATTTTGTGTTGGACCCCTTATACTGTCCTTTAGGGGATACAAGTAAAATTGAAAATACAGTGATTTTTAGTCATTTTTGTTGCTGAATTGAGTTTCCGTACATGAGACACTATGATGAAACTGAGTGATGTGAAACCCTGGAATTTATTTTTATATCACCTAAAAAATTAAATCTGACTAATAATCCATGTGCAAAGCAAATGCACTACAAAAGCCCTCCCAAGATGACATCACCAGCCTGGGCTGGGCAGACGGCTGCTGCCAGACGGCTGCATCGCTGGCACAGCCTGCCATCCAGGATGTGGCGCGGGTATACTGTGTGTGTATGAAACAGCACGAGCTACAGGAGCGAGAAAAAGCCTCCTCTTTCTCACCTATAAAGGATCTGAGAGAGCTAATCCTTAACATCCTCTCCCTTTCCCATCCAAATTCAGAATCCCAGAAGAGAGAGACCCAAGAGCCAGACAGATTATTGATGAAAGCTAATATTGGAGACTGGAGACTTAGGTCTACTGGCCAAATGGGTCCGGCCATACTTTATCCTGACTTAAACAGACTTACCCATCTACAGTCATTGGAAGTCCGAACGACCATTGGCTTCCCCTGTTAGAGAAGAGCCCAGCAGAGTATAATTTATACTTTTCGTCAACAATTACCTCCGAAGACTCAGAGTGAGGAAGGGGCTGAATCATGGGAATGAAATGCCCCTGAATGCATCAATTATTAGAGGTTCTTTCATAAAGAAACATGAAGCTGGAAAAACGAGATTCTCCCCAGATACTCTCTAACCCAAGAATTAATCAGGAATGTGGGTATTCCCTTGAGGGAGAAAATTTCTTCTTACTAATCATAGTGGGCAGGTTAGATTCCCCCAGCTAGAAGACTTTGAAGTGGATCAGAAGAGTACAGGACAGGATAGGACATTTCAAGGTCATCCTACACTCAGGATTGATAATTTACTCCGCTCTTTGGTTCCCGGCCCTAATTCATGTCAAGTCATAATGTCTGATTTAGCTTGTTAGTGTTTTCTGCAATGAGATTGCATGACAACCTAAGGATGTTCCAATGGCAAAAGATTGCAACCTATTTGAGTTTAAACCATCTTTCCTCATGAGGTTTAAACCATCTTCCCCAAGGAGAAATTAAAGCTCAAAGATTAAAGTCCCAAAGAATCATAGGCTGTGCTGAACACTAACGGCTCCTATTTGTTTATTAGATTCCTGCAGACCTATGAGCATGGAGGAACAGAGCAAATTGTTTACTTCCTGAGGGTAGCCGGCTTCCTAAAAGATAGAGGAGGCTCAAAGTCATACCTGCTCTGCTCTCCTTCTGCCAGACTTACCAACCAGTGAAACTATAGTGGAGGTCCCCAAGGAAGGAAGTAGGAGAGAAGTAGCCTCTCCACCAGACGCACATGCACAGTAAACCAACCCTCCCTCCCAGAAGTGTTACAGCAAGACTGCTACTTTATACATAGGCAATAGAGAAGAAAAGTTAAACATTCATGTGGAATTTTGCAAGTATCTTCCTTCTGTTTCTTGTTGAGACTCAGAAACTTTATAGTCCCCTCAGATCCATCCTCTACCCAATGACAGCTCTCTCTTCCTGCTTTCCTTGCACCTAGGAATCCCCTATGGGGGCTGCCTTTGCCATACCTGTTCTGTGGCTGAATTTAGATGCCAATTTATCAACTTCTCCTAATCTCTCTGTCTCATCATCGCACAACCAAACCTCAACATCTAAAAAATGTGTGCAAAGATGCTAGTTACACCTAGATGATGTGAATGATGTTAGATACATAGTTTCTAAAGTTTTATCCAGAAACAAAAATCTTTCAGTGATGGAGGGAATTACCAAAACCTGCTTTGGCACAAAATATTACATTTTATTTTTAAATAGTTTTAATGTTACCTATAAGCATTTTTTTTTTCCTCCTTGAGTAGACCTCCTTAGCAAAAGGAAAGAAATGGTTGGTCAACCAACTGCAATGATTCTAGGTTCCAGAACCCTGGATCACAGGGGCAAGAGAGTATTCTTGAATTCTTAGCTCTAGCAATGGTTTCAGGGGTAGTAGCTCCCCTAGGGGTCAGTGAAGAATGGTTTTGAGAGTCATTCTAGTGCCTTCTTAGTACCCAGTCCATCAGTTCTTCTGACAATTTTGAAAACAATCAAGTTCCCCATCTTAAATCTCTTCATGCTTTAAGAATTGAAAGTATTTTTCTATTTCCTGAATAAATCTCTGACTGACTCATTATCCTTAGCTCTAAAACCACATGGCTCACCCAGCTGCTAACTCTCTTGGTACTAATCCAGCCACTCTTCTCTTAGAATCTCATTTCTCCTCTACTTGTGAACTTGATGCTGAGTGTTGTTTATCACCTAGGTTCATCTGGGCTCCTAGGACAGTAATATTGCTGGGATAGCCCTTAGTTCATCTTGGTGGAACTAGAACAAGATCTGAAGTGATTTTTCTGACTTAATATTCCAAGCAAGAGTGTGGTTTGCACCATACTGAGCTTCCAGGGTGGATTTGGAAACTCTTTTGCTCAGCAAAGATATTTAAAAATTAACCATTAAAGAATTAACCTTCCAGGGAAGGAATATTCCAGCAAATGTCTATTATAAATTTTAAAAAGCTAAAGAGTTGCATCATATTCACAAGATCCAAAACAATCCAAGTGTCCATCACAGATGAATGGATAAACAAAATGTGGTCTATACTTATAATGGAATATTAAAATTTAGCCATAAAAATAATGAAGTTCCTATACGTGCTACAATATGGATGATCCTTGAAAGCATTACAGTAAATGAAATAGACCAGATACAATTGGACAAATATTGTATAATTCCACTTATATGAAATGTCTAGAATAGGCAAATTCATAGAGACAGAAAGTAGAATAAAGGTTACCAGGGATTAGGGAAGAAGGAAGATGATGAGTTATTGATTAATGGTTACAATGATTCTATGTGTGGTGATAAAAATATTTTGGAAATAGTGGTGATGATTGCACAATGTTGGGGATGTAATTAATTCCACTGAATTGAGTGGTACACTTAAAAATGGTTGAGATGAAAAATTTTGCTATCTACCTATATAACTATATTTTTTAAGCACCACCACCACAACAAAAGACTAATGGTATATATAGACTAGATGGTATATATATATATATATATATATATATATATATATATAGTGTTTAATTCCATAAATGTTTCTGGTAAGAGTAGTTCTGGGAAGTAATGATGAGATGATGCCATTTTCACCAAACACGTGGGTTGTATGTCTGGAAACCATCTCTGTACAAGATGATTGCAGAAATCAGCCTTATCAAGTAAAGACCACGCCACTAAAAAGTTTTTCCAGACTTATAATCAGCACCCAAAATAGCCTTCCAAAGTGTGGGAGGAAGACAATTCATTTAAACAAAAGGAATTTAGACAAATTTTTTTACTTTAGAAAATAAAATGTCTTTCAATCTCTCTTAGATAAAAACACAAAGTTTGATTTGTTTGCCCGCTTACATGCTTTTTTTCTTTTTTTAATCTTAATGTCAGAATAGCGTAAAAGCCCTCAGATAAATCTCTGACAAAGCAGCTTCATCACTATACATGCCAACGCTGGACCACACCATGGCTCCTGTAATGTCAGAATCCCAAGGTTAAGTATGGTATTAGTCATTGTGTTCTAAAAATAAAAATGATATTTCTTGAAATTCATCATGCATCTGAAGGTAATTTTCTCCAGATTTGTAAGGCTGTCTAGATCAGCATTCTATTCACTGATCCTAAGCCCCATGGGTGATCTCTGGGCTAGAGGATTTGTTGTTTAAACTATGAAAGTGGTTTTTACCAAGGTGATTTTTTTTCCCCATGTGACCTATCAATGTGGGACATGGCTGCAAATGCATCTTCCACAGGTGGGGAGGACTCCTGCCTGGCACCAAGGGATTCTAGTTTTAACCCAGTCCCCAAGTTCATTTGCCAAAGAAGACCCCCTGAGTGTGGCTATTGAATCATCATTTTGGAGACTACATTTTATTAAATTTACTAAATGTCCCTAAAATGGAAAAGTCTCATGAAATAAGTCCCTTCCTAGGAGTATTTTTTTCTGCTTAAATTAAGAATTTTTTAAATAACTCTTCTCATCTTCTATCTCCCTTTGCTTTCTTCACAAATCACTCCCCACCACCAACACACACACAATCACAACCTACCTAAACTAATTAAGGAATGATTTCTACATCCTACTCCTTTGAGAGAACTGAATGCTTTCTTACGACAGAAACAACATTCAAACGTGATATGTGACAACTCTTGTTTCATCTTAAGTTGTTAAAACTTAGGGGGGCCTTTAAGATAACAAATATACCCAAGGGAAAATCACAGGTGATGTGCTGGTGATGGGTTCTGGGAGAACGGAATAATTAAAATCATACTTTAAGCTCAATGCATGATTGCGGAGCTGGAAAGATCTTGGGGATCATTTTGTATTTTAGACCAATTTCTCCATTTTGAAAAGGAGGGATGCTGAGGGCTGAGAAATTGAAAAATCTCTTAATTCCAGCCTAGACAGATAACTGACTCTCTGTGACTAGTCCTGTCACGGATATGGACCTTCCGTGGTGGTGTGTCACTTCCTCTTGGCCCTATCCATGTGCTGCATAATGTTGACTACATGATTCCATAATGAAAAGACAACAGAGCAAGGCAGAAGTGGAACAGAAATGAACCTGTCCTTCACACCTGAGAGTATACAAGCCACTTTAGAAGTGCAATGGCCTCTTGCATACCTACACAGTGTAACAAGTTTATTCTGGCCCTGGATACAAAAAAATGTAGATTCCATCCTTAACTCTGGCACTCTTTGCCCTCACGCCTGCATATTTCATCTGCCAGAGTTTCCCCAGTCTCGATTCCCCAAATACATAGTAGGCAAGAAGGAGACAAGGTACCTAACTAAACTTCACCAGGTAGGTAGCAAAGCATGTGCTTGTACTCATGAGAAAAAGAATCAAAATGTACTCTGTCATGTGAGAGGATGATGAGAAGAGAGATTTCTGGCTGGAGCAATGCAGGGGAGAGAATTTATTTTATACTTGGCATAATGGCTCCATTTTCTACATCAAAAGTTGTGTTCGAGAGAGCTCCACTGTCACAGAGAATAGGAAATTTGCAGGGGTTTACAAATTTCACTAATCCACTGAGCTCAAGAAAGAAAGGGTGGGGGGTGGAAGGAAGAAGAGATGGGAAGAGAGAAAGAGAGAGATAGAGACAGAAACAGAAAAAGAAAGAGAGAGGGAATTTCTGAGATCTTAAATCCAAGAAAGCCCTTACTAAGTAACTTTCCCCTACTAAATACTAAATGGAATGCTCAGCCGGTGCTTACGTCACCCATACTATGGCCCTGTCTTGCTAGTGAAATCTCTCAAGACAAGCTCTTTTTGGCTACTTGATTAAGAACACTCCCCCAGATAGGTTATTTAACTTTACACTAAATTCTAAGCTGTGGCAGGTTGCGTTATGACAACATTCTGCAGTAATCATTTTCAACTGGGCTTTAAAATGAAGCAGTCCTGAATTAGGTTACCTGATAAATTTCAGGTCTGAGTAGTTACACATCCACATCTGATCACTGGGCCCCTGTCAGCAGAGGAGACCAACACCTTGGGCTATTCATCGTCTTCACAGCAACACAGTTATCTCAAGTGGGATTCCTTTCTTCCAGTATTCATTGAAACTGCAATTCAGACTCACTTAGCATTTCATTGCCAAACACAAAAGAAACCCTGGGCAGACTGTGGCCTGCTGTCTACCTGTGACAAGAAGGATGGTCAGAATGACTAAGTTCCTGCCATCTAGCATTGATCGTATGTCAATATCAAAACGTGACATTTCTGTTTCTGAGACAAAATATTAATATAAAATTAAGAAAGCCTTTTCTCTCAGTGCTAGTTCATGAAAGATGTTTAGGATGAAGGCAGACGGTCCAAATGGAAGCTAAATTGCCTTTGGAATAAAAATTTGGGTTTAGGTTTGGATTCTGGCTTTCATTTATTCCATAGCTGTTCACTGATATCTTACTGTTTTTCAGGCACTGTGCTCAGACTGTTGTCACTTAACCAGCTCTGTGACCTGGACCTGTTATTTGATACTTTTACACTTCATTGAGACTGAGCCCTTTCTGCAGTGCCCAACTGTCCAGTTGTACCTGGAAGTCCAGTCTCAGAACTCCCAATGCCATTCTTCACACAAAGATGTGTATGTTCTTTTACCATTGTCCCGTCTCTGAAAAGTAAATACCAGCATAGGCCAGCCCTCTGAGACAATTGCTGCTACTGAATCTCCCTTCCAACCCCGCTAACATACACTCTAGGCAGAGAGTGGGCTGAGTTGGAAAGAGGATAGAGCCCCTAGATACCAAGAGTCCAGGCCAGTAGTTTCACTTTTAAAAGTTAGTCAGAAAGGCAACTGGGCTGGAGAAATTGGGAGTGAACCAATCTTCGCATATATAAATCTCCCAAACATCTGCACATTTAGCCTTAATGATCATGGAGACCTGTCTTTTCAGTACCAGGGCCACTTACTTTATGTATGTGACCCTACCCAAGTCACTTAATATCCACAGGTATCTGTGGGGCTTATTGATGTGGTCATCCTCATCAGATTTCCTGATCAGAAAGAACATAATTTGGAAATTTGAGCTTCAGCCTCTTCAAGACACCCAGCTTCTCTGGGTAGCCAGGTTGCCAAGGTGAGGGATGAAACTCTGTCTTTCTATGATGGCCCTCTCAGACTGTCTGCCTGCCAGAAACCTATTTGAGTGACTGTCTCCTTGAACCACTTCAGAAATTTAGGAATGAAGGGAAGTCATAGCAACCTTACACGATCGGCCCTGTTAATCAAGAAAAGCCAGAGCTCCTCATTCTTCTTCTTAACAAACAGCAACAGGGCTGGTCCCTGGGCATGACAAAGAAAATCACAGGAGCCCCCACTTTGAGACAGTTCCGAAGGACCCAGCCCTCTGGCTCTCATGGTGGCACGAGGTGGCACAAGGGCTTTACCCTGTGTCACATTCTGGAATGGAGCTGGGAGTAGTTTTAAACCCCCTTCCTGATAAGATCTGATAAGATCTGTTGGGAGGCCACATAATCATCCAACCCCTGGACCAGGTGTGCCCTGAGGCAGGGCTGATAGCTAAGTGCCAAGGGAAAGAGCATATTTTAGTTATCATATCTATGCAGATGATGTCTCAAAACTTGATTTCTCCAAAAAGATGGTGTCAGGGGCATTTGTTGTAGGAGTAGGGAAGCCTGACCTCCTCTACCTGGCCAACGAAGCCTCCATTTCCAATCTGACAGGTGAAAGGGTTATAGCATTTCCTCAGTTTCGTTGAACATTTACTTGGGTTTGTACATGTTCCCGGGAACATGAGGTTGTGGCCTGATGTCCAGTTCTCAATACTAGGAACCAGGAAGAGCCTCTGGGAAAACAGAGTCGGAGTTAGAGCCATCAAAGGGGTAGTGTGTAGAAGGATCCAGATTGTACTCCATGATGAGGGTTTATATACCAAACAGCCTAAGTCTACCATAATAGAAGTGTATGTAAGCCAGGCACAGTGGCTCACGCCTATAATTCTAGAACTTTGGGAGGCCGAGGTAGGAAGATCACTTAAGGTCTGTAGTTTGAGACAAGCCTGACCAACATAGCAAGACCCTGTCTCTACAAAAACTACAAAAATTAGCTGGATGGGGGTGGTGTGTGCCTATAGTCCCAGCTACTCAGGAGGCTGAGGCAGGAGGATCATTTGAGCCCAGGCATTTGAGGTTGCAGTGAGTTATGATGACACCACTGCACTCTAGTCCAAACAATAGAGTGAGAACTTGTCTCACAAAAGAAAAAAAATGTATATAGCGAAATAGCTCTTACAGCTCAATGAGACTTAGTATCTAGGCCCCTTTTTGGTGTGTTAGAAATCAGTTTGCTAGCCCTGAAAATTAATAATAATGACATAAAATATTTTAGATTAATAAACAAAATGAAAAGAAACTAGAAGTTCCAAGTAAGAGATTTGGTGACCTATTGAACCCTTGTCTTTGAGTAACAGCTTGTACTTTCCTAGTAAACAATGATTCCAGAAGAGATTATAGAGGCCACCCACACACACGACATGCCCTCACCTAAGCCAGGTATCATTTAAAATGTCTGCACCACCCAATCCCCTTCTCAGGAAATCTGCCCACGTGCACAGTGGCTGGCAATGAGCCCAGCCATGCCCTGCACCACCTGACCTCACTCTGGCCACAGCTGATCCTCCAGAGATGGGCGTCTCTCTCAAGGGCAGCCCAGAATGAACATGACCCAAGGCCTGCGTGGCCAGGCTCAAAATGTTAAGGCAAGCTGGGCCAACCAGATTCCTCTATCAGCGTTGCAACTGGGAAACTGATAGGTTGTTGACAGTTATCTGCAGCCACCACAAACAGAACGACACTGGCTCAGGGTGAGGTAACAGGGGGCAGAAATATGAGTAAAAAAAGGAAAGCAGTGATGGAGAGAAAAGAGGAGACCAGGTAGAGGCACAAATGCTACCAGATGGGAAAGAGAGGAAAGTGAGCCCTGAGCTCCCCCTACTCCCCGCTGTTCCCAGTATCTGCCTCCTTCCAGGCCCCGCCTCTCCTCTTACATCTAACGCACAAATGCCATGCTTAAAATACCGCCTCTGGTCACTCCAGGGACGGGCTGGCATTTGGAGGTCCTTCGCAGGCACGTCTCTCACTTCCCAGCTAGACAGGGATGTCTGGTCTCTTATGCTACACGATTTTATTTTCCATTCTTCACAGGGAGAAACTGCTTATGCCGGCACAGTCCTGACATTAAATATATGGTACCCGCTTCCAGGTCAGTTGGCAGAAAGCAGTGGCCTTTACCCCAGAAACTGATTGTTTGATCACAGACTTATTAGAGCTGGAAAATATCACTTTCGAAATGATTCTTTAGTACAGTCTCAACAACAATCTCATTTTTCTTCCTAAGGGACACGTTTTCAAGAGCCAGATGGTGCATATGCCTCAGCACAACTCTGCTCCCTCCTCCATCCCCACGGATTAGCCACAGAGCTTGCTTTTCAGCCACAGAAAATATTTATGCGCATTTGTTTGGCACCCTCCCAAATATCTCACTTGGCCCTTAAGCAATGAGGTGATGGAATTTAGAACGAGGGCTTTCAGGCACACAGCAGCACAGTGACTTGTATAACAGAAAGTCACACAGCACTGACAACTTGAACCCAGGCCTTCTGATGTCCTTTCCACTACGACGGAGGACATCTCCGATTTTATTCTGTGCCTAATTTTGTCCACTAAATTTCAAATCCTAAACAGTGTGATTGGGTTGAGCCAAATGTCCTTTGCCCTCTCCTAGAATGTCTTTAGAGCACAGATGTATGTTGAAAACAGAGGAACACACTGGAGCTCCTCTCTGCTTATCTCTAGAGGCAAAACAGAACTCAAACCCATGATCCTTAATTGCCAATATCTTTAAAAGTATTAAAGTGCTTATAGTGTTAATTGTAATAGTCTTTCATTCATTTATTTAAAATATACTTATTGTGTACCCTCTGTATGCCCAACATTATTGTCTGCCCTAGGGGTAAATATGTGAATCATAAGAGACTAAGTCCCTGTCTTCATGGAACCCCAATTTTGGGGGGAGACACATCGTTAAAAGGAAATATATAAAGTCAAATAGTGATTAGTATGACAAAAAAATAATTATGGGAAAGAAATAAAAGAGTGACAGGGAGATCATAAGGCGGTCAGGCAAGGACTGAGGAGGTTAAGGTGGAAACCTGAGGGAAGTGAGGCAGCGAGGCGTGCAGAAACAGGGAGAAGAGAGTTCCAGACAGAAGGAACAAGTGCGGAAGCCCAAGCTGGGAGTAGCCTTGGCATGTTGGAGGCAGCTTTTAGGAGGCCAGCAAGGCTGGAGCTGCATATTTGAGGGGCGAGTAGCAGGAAATGAGGAAGGAGAGCTAGCCAGGCAGGCTCTTACATGTCGTCGTGAGGACTCTGGATATTGTTTAAGTGTGACGGGAAGAGATCATGACATTATTTGACATGATTTAAGAGAGCACACTCAAGGGATGTTTGTAGAAAAGACTAGAATGCAAGAGTGACATCAGTGAGAAAGCCACCGCAGTGGTCCAGCAAGGGAGCATGTCTGCGTGTCGCTCCCATTAGCGTGCAAGCAGGCTGTTACTCTTCCATTTCTCCTGATCCCATGATCCTCACCAGCTACTGCCCTATTTCTCTCTCCTCTCTGCAGGAAACCTCCTCCTCTATTCACTATTTCCAATTCCTCTTCTCTCATTCCCTCTTAAACACGCACGTATTTGTGACCACCACTCCTCTAAAACGCCTCCAGTCAAGGTCATTAATAGCATCCACATTGCTAAATTCCGTGATCAGTTCGAGGTCCTTATCCTACTCACCAACCATGAGAGTTACCATGTACAGTTGTTTAGGTTGTACCTGCACAAGGATACCTAAGAAAGAGGGAAAGTGGGGGGTAAAATCTAGTCAACCTTGCACTTGCTGACTTGCGGGTTTGAAGGAGTGCATTCCCGAGAGGGGGTGCCTTTCTCTACTTTACGCAGGGCACTGTCTTGACTAGCAGCAGTGATCCTAACAGCAATTGACAGAGTTAATCACTTTTTCCTCCTTAATAGAATTTGTTTACCTGGCTTCCGGGACCCCGTCCACTTGGTTTTCCTCCCAACTCACTGTTTGCTCCTCTCAGTGTTTTTTGCTGGTTCTTCATATTCTCTTGGTGGACACGCTAATGTAGGAAGGCCTCAGCAACTTGCTATTCTCTTCTCTCACCTATCCACACTTATATTATCCAATCTCATCCAGTCCCTTGACTTTTATGCCATTTATACATTCATGACTCCCCAAATTTTACCTTCATCACAGACTCATATTTCTGGGACTCTCTTTGAACTCCAAGTTCTTAAATCCAACTGCATCTTCAACGTCCTCTACTTGGACGTTTAATAGATATCTCAAACTTAGCCTGAGCCTAACTGAATCTTGATCTCTGCCTCCTAAAATCTTCTCTACACACAATCTTCCCCTCTTGCTACAAGGCAGTTCTCCCCTCCCCGTGACTCAGCCCAAACACCTTGAGTCACTGTTCACTCTCCCCTTTCTCTCACACACCACCACATCCTATCCAACTGCATAGAGCATTGGTACTACCTCCAAAATCTGTGTAGAACTGAACTTCTTACCACCTTCACTGTGCTAGCCTGGTCTGAGGCATTGTCACTGTTGCTTGCTTCCCTGCAGCTGCTGCCTGACTGGTCTTCTCTCTCTGCTTCCACCTTTACCCATTACCTTCTATTCTAGACATAGCGCTCAGGCAGATACTGTGAAAATGGAAGTCAGATCATGCCAATCTTCTGCTTGGAACACTACAGGGGCTTCTGGTTTCCCTCAGAAGAAAAGCCAAAACTCTTTACAAGGTCTTCGAAGTCCCCACTTGACCTTCCCTCTTTCCTTCTCAGCCTTGTCCTACTGCTCTCATTCACTGCACATGCCCTGGCCACCGTGCTGCTCCTGGAACATGCCAATCATGCTCTGATTTGGGGCCTTTGCCTTAGCTGTTTTCCCTACCAGAAACACAGCCCTCAAAATACCTATGTGGCTAAATCCTTCTCCTCCTTGAAGGATCTATTTGATGAATTCATATAACCAAAGCATTTGTGCCTTTTTAATATTTTGAAATTTTAGAAAGCCAACAGATAAAGAAATGATAAAATATATATATAAAAAAAAGAATCTATTCAAATATCACCTTTTAAAATTACTCACCAGCCCTCTGTATCCCTGGTACTCTCTCTCTCCTCTCTATCCAGTTTTATTCTCTGCCCTGGGTGTTTATCATATGTAGACATTATTTTTTATGCTTAATTTTGTGGTCTATCTCCCCTTGCTACAATTAAAGTCCCCTGAAAGCAAGAATTTTTTCTGGTCCCTGATGGAACCCAAGTGTCTAGAATAGAGTCTGTACATAGCAAGTGTTCAAAAAACAAAGTGTTCATTGAATGAATGAAACAATGAGAATATGTCATTGAATGTTTTCTAATTTTACTCCAATGTGTCCAAATACGTAATGCCAAGTACCTACATAGAACTGTTATATAAGAATATTTAATGACTTAGAAAGCTGTAGCAATGCAGTGCTAAAATTTTTACAATTAGGTTTCAGCCAAGTAGATACCATATGACTCATTTTTTTATTTAAACAATGTATATATTTGCATTAAAAAAGAATAGAAAGAAATATTTATTTAACAAATATTTCTTAAGTACCTACTATGTATTAAACACTGTGCCAGTTAAATCTTTCTGGGGTGAGATTATAAATTGTTTTTATTTCTTCGTTTTGCTTATTTGTCTTTTCTGTATTTCTATACTAATTATCTATTAATGTTATAATAAAACCAATTGAATTGAGTGTCTTTATTTGCTTATGTGCTTTTGAGTGGTCTATCTTCAGGTAGCAGATTTTTGGGATATATGAATGGCCCCACCTGTATATGGGTTTACTATAGTATCGATGAAAGAAGCCACAAAGGGAGCCCTTTATCTCAAATCTAATTCCCTCTTCAAGCAAATGCAGGAACAGCTATGACATAGGCAAACAGCACTCCTGCAGCAACCAAGGAGGTGCTCTAAGCAATTTACAAACTACTAGGATAAGAGCAGACGTTTTACCATTGCCCAACCCTCCCTGGTCTCTCAGCAGTTTAATTGCTTGTTAGTAAGACACTTAGGAAAGCCTTGAGCTGAGAAAGACAATACACAGTAAATTTCAGTATAATTTCCTTGTATTCATTAAATCACTGCCAACGTTAATACGGTTTCCTCTGTACAGAGGCACACTGTCATTTCTAAGTGCAGCAAATTCTATGTGGAGATTTGAAGAGCAAACTTTACCTGAAGTTTATTCCTTGGAGGTATTTCTATAACATGCTATTTGAAGATTCTTCTATTTCAATTTTTAAAACCTCCATCTGCAGATGCTGTCCTAGGCTGTGAAATTCTCAGCATTAGAGTGGCACAGATGTTTCCCAGTGCTGATTTTTTCTCACTGTCACTTTCTGCTTTGTTATATCAGTCAGATAATGAAATGCTTAATTAGCTCTTTCCTTTTGCCACAGTATCATTTTATAAAATGGTCAATTAAGAGCTTTGAAATTGAGACATCTCCACTTGGCACTTAGGTATCAAAATCCAGGTGTGTCCCCTAGTCATCTTTGTCTAATTGAAATACTCATTCAGGGTCGCTTCTGGTTAGACATCAGACACAGGCTTCAATGTAGGCACTGGTTGCTGGAGATGGTGGCCATACCAGCTCTCCCTCCTGGGCAGCCCAAATGTCTTTTGTTTTACCTGTAAATAACCAGTAGGGGCAAATCAGTAAGTGTGGTCCTGGTTCCTGAGAAAATACTCCCAGTGGAACTCACTGTAGGCTACTTAAAAGCTTTGCCTCTCCAATGATGTCAACACTGACCATCTGACTATCTATGTTCAGCAGTCTGATGGGAGAGTTAATACCCCTATTCCTATGGGTTCTTCTGCCTCAACTGCAATTCACATTGTCTAGTGTAATCTAGTCCTTCAACTTCTCTAATCCTAAAAGAGAGAAGTTAAAGTGATTTTTCTTCTATCCACTCCACCCACCTTGTCACTCCATGGTGCCAGCCTTTGCGGTTTGCTCATTATACAGGCCATGTGCTCAGCCAGCTGCCTGTCTTGTGTTTCCTTTCCTGTTTAGCCTCTTTGGTCCTGGGCATGAACAAAGGTATTTTCTGAGCAGGAGATTATTTTCTCTGCAGTCAAGCTGGAATTTCCAGTGTGAGCTTATTCCACCCCCAACACCCCCCACCCCTTGACTGGCAGATGCTTGCTCAGGGGAAAGCTAGCAGGCAAATCAGCTGACATACCGCCTGAGGTGACCAGTCAAAAAATAAGGCCTTCTTAGGTTGTTACTGTAACTACTATTTTTGGCTAAAAGAGATATTCTTTCTGCTAGCAAGTTAGCTGCGTTAGGTTGCTCCACAGGAAACAAGAGCTCAATGCTGATCACTGTTAGGCAAGCCTGCGAGGATGTCGCATGCGGTGATCAGCTGATTACATTAATGTGTGGGCACGTTCGTTTAATGCAGTCAAGGTCAAGGAGGTCTTTGTCTCGGTGGTGCTAGACAGGAAACTCAAAATATTATGTATGCTGGCAACAAGTGCCATGATTGATTTTTGTTATGGAATTAATCTGTCAGGAGTTGCAGTTTCAGGTTTGCTGCCATGAATTATATCTCCAGTTCAGCGGGAAGACACGGTGTGGAGAAAAGATCTAAGCCGGCTGTGGCTATTTGCCTTAGTCACAGCTTTGTCGAGTGCAGCTAATAGGCAGGTAGGTGTGAGGGCTGGAGCCAAACATCATTCTAGTTAAATTGCAATGAGAAAACAAAACAAACAAACAACCCCTCCCTGTAGTAATAGCCAGACCAAATGTGGATGGAATAGTTGGGTTGAGTTTCTTAATTTGTAGGTTCCAGTTTAGTGACTGATTTAACACATGTGAGCAGGGCTCAGAGAGCTGCATTTTAACAACTATCACTGGTAGTCAGAAGCCTCACTTGGAAACAGGTGTAAGGTTGGGACATCACCATGGTTGGTGATGAGTTATTAGAGAAAGAATTTACATATCATACTGTAGACTTGTGGGGAGCCCTGAAGGGGAGTTAGGCGGGGGTGAATTGGCATTCTAGAAGGAGCACTCAGGCAGCAGTACACAAATGGATTGGAGAGTGGAGGACTAAGGCAGTGAGAACAGTGAGGAAGCTGTTTGCAATAAAGAATTATTGCATTACGCCCTGGTAGAGACACTCATCGGGTCATAGAATAATTGTATGAACAATTGTTCAAACATGCTTTTCATTACTATTCAGAAAAGATGGTCAAAGATTTTTTTTTTTTTTTGAGAGAAATGTTTTGGTTTTTTTTGTTGTTGTTGTCATTTTGTTTTTCAAAAATGACTCAACCAGTGCTCAATTGGCTGTTTTAATCCCTTTAAAGGCAGGGCTTATAGAAACTCTGGATCATGGGATCTCCGAAGAGGAGGATTCCATGTTAATCATCCAATCAAATTCATCCAAAGCACAAGTTCCTTCTACAACAACCCCTCCAAGAAATACTACCACTAATAAGGTCTAACACCTACTTGGCATTAATGTGCTTTACATTTGTTCATGATTTAATTCTCACAACAACAGTACAAGGTGGGCACAGCTTTTATCTCCATTTTGAAGGTATGAAAACTGAGGCACAGGAAGGCACAGTTTGTAAGGGGCTGAGCTGGGGTTTCCACCCAGGCCATCTATATCTAGAATGTGCGCTCAGTCATCATGCTGCACTGCCTTTGGTGCAGTTTTTCTCTGAACACTTCCAGGCATGGAGTGTTAATTAGTTCCAGAAATAGCCCACTTCATTCTTGTTACTTCTAGTGGTTAGAAATATCTTTTAATGACCTAAAGTCTTTTTCTCTAATATTTCTACCCAATGAATGTTCTGGAGTAACAAGTTTAATCTTTCTGGTGCCAAAATTTTTTTTCTGGGAATCCAGATTTGTCCTCCAAGCTTTAATTCATATGTTATTTCCTCTGTACGGTTTGCGTGTGTGTGACACTTACAAGCTGGTGTATTTTTTATCTTTTACAAGAAGTTCCACTGGTCCCTCTCTAGGTGTGCTACTCCATTTGCATGTTTGGTGATTAAGTTTTCCTTAATCATAATAGTAGAACTTTGTATATTTTCTTATTAAATTTCTTTTAAGATGGAGCCTATTTAGCACAATGTATTGAGATCTCCTTGGATATATATATTAATATCCCAAATATTGTCCATTAGGTCTGGTATCCATGTTATTTAAAAATTTAATGAAATATGAAGAAATCAAGGTTGAGAGAGGTTAAGTTGCCCAACGTCTCAGTAAGAAGAATTTACACGCAGTGCTCTCTGATTTAGAAATGTGTGCTAAACCCACTGCTTGCTCTTGCCGCCAGGCCTGCTCTTCAAGACCTGTGCTCCTGGCTTGCCACGTGCTCCAGCCCTTCTCGTGAAAGGGGCACGGCTTTGGTGGATCGCTTTGTCTCTGCAGCCACCTCACTCTCCATTCCTCATTTTTATTTGACTTGAATTGGGAGAAAAGGTGTTGTCCTGATATATTGCCTAATCATAGTGCAGCTTTTGGCTTGATACTGACTCTTTTTAACCATCTCCACTGTATTATCTGTGATTACACGTTTTTTTTAAAAAAAAAACTTAATTAAAGTGATAATGAAATTAATTCACTACTGTGCTAATGTTCAGAAAAATTCATTCCAGAAACCAATGTGAACTGGTATGAGGGTTTTTAAAGCCCTATTATTGGGCTTGGGGATAACACAGAGTCAAACTGCCAGCATTATTTTCTCAGGGCAGAGGGATGCTTAGGAAGGTATTTGCAAGTTGTATAAACTAGATAGAAATACGCAACTGTCAAGCAGCATGACAGCTTGTACTATGAAGAAAGGGTGTGGTGACAGTGGAGATCACCTCAAAGATCACTTTGAATCCCAAAAATAAGGGCAGTGATAGGGAAGGAAAAAACAGAAATAGAATCTCACTTCACGATCGGCCCCAAGATGATTTCCAATCTTCTCCAACGTTTCTCTTCCTTTTACTTCATGAAACATCTTCAGACAAAAGGCATTATTTACCATTGTTTTAGAAGTAATCATCTCTGTTTTCATCTTAAATTACTTTCTTCACATCCTTTCTTCTCTAATCAACTTACCGAGGCATGATTAGGAATCAACTATGTTATCACAACTATGCTAGTTACTCTGAAAGAGTCATAGAAGGATAACTACAATACCCTTTTTAGAATGTGCAGAGGAGAAACAGCCCTTTTTGCTTGTATTCAGCAGATCATCCAGGACTAAGTCCATCGTGCTAGATACAGACACTACAAGAATCAGGGAGTTGACTCATTTTTACTAAAGACATTCAGCAAATGCCTGCATGTGTGGGATTCTGGGGTGGCCTGGAGAAACAAAGATGAATCAGATATGCTCCCTGACCCCAGGGGCTCATATGCTCCTGGGAGAAACACAGACAGATGATTAGAAATCACCACAGGCTGGGCTTTGTCTTAGGTGTGGAAAGACAAATAGGATGTTACTACTGTATGTAGAGCAGAAGGCTGCTGGTAAGATGGCACATTCAACTCAGCAGGAGGATGGGAGCAATACTGGAGGGTGGGTGGTAAGGCACAACACCTGTGTAAAGATGGAGCTTTTTATTTGGAGGAGGAGGATTGCAGAGGAATGAGGGAACCAGCCTGGTTCACAGGACCACCCCACGGATAAGGTAGTTAGGGTGGTTGCTGGGTTCCTGGGCTTGGGAAAGGGCACAGCAAAATGCTGACTGAAAGCATTTTTTAATGACTTGCATTTTACATACACATGCATTGTTTTATGACATTATACATCTACCAGCCTTAGTAGAATCCTCCCATCTCCCTTACCCCACCCCTAACATCTACGGGACTCAGAGTAAGACATACATGTTTAAATATTTAGTTTATAAGTCAGTCTAATAAAATGTTAAATGAAAACTGTATTACCATCCTACCTTGATTAATACACCATTATAACAACCTTGAAGACCAGTTTTGAATATAAGAGTTCTTACATGACTCGGAATTCCATGCCATGATATGATGGTTTAGGGAAATCTCATTGATAGCCCACTGTGCACTGCTGCCACCCTTCCCACACTGTGGAGTGTTGAAACATGTCCAGACACTCTTGTGTACTTGTCAAGCTGCATCACACCTTTCCCTGCCACAAACAGCCAGTCCTTGGCCACACCTGGGGTCTGGAGGGATGCTCATTGGGGTATGGTACCCCCTTGGGAAGATAGATTCAGAAAAGAAGTCCTAGCAACATGCTTTGAGCCCTGAGTCATGGGCACCCAGAATGTGACCTAGAAGTTAGAGGTGGAGGAGGAAGATGCAGGTTCCTAGTAGCCCTATTTCTTTGCTCTTAGCACCTCTACCACAGTAAGGGGGGATGTAGACAGGGAAGGGCCAGAGTAGGGCCCCTAAAGTGCAGGATGCAAAGCAGTGGCATCTCTTACCCAGGTCCAGGGACAATACATGCCTTACACAACTTATTTAGTTATCTCAGTTCCTTTACCCTGGTAAGGACAGCCCTGATGGTTAGAACTAAGAACTCTTTATGCTGGATGTTTCCAAAGCTTTCAATAACATTGCTTCTTAGTTCAACTGTTACATTTTAATCACCCCCTCAAAGGATGGTCTCTTGCTGCCATCTTTCTCCAAGGCATAACCAAACTCCAGTTTACACATGTGTGAGAAGGAAGAGTGAGATGGGAATTTACCTTTCTTGTAGGCTAAACATTATGGATTATTAATTGTCAAACATTAAACTCTTTCCAAATTTGTTTAGCTCATATTTCACCACTTGCTTCTCTACTAGTGTGAAGAATATCTCCTTTTGTCATTGAAGCTAAAAAGAGGAGTAAAATAACATAAGGTGGGCAAGGAAAAAAGAAACACTGTCCCTTTGATCTACAGGGAAATGTGAGCAGAAGTCCACTGAAGGAAGGAAGAGGTGGTGTTGAGAGCATTGTGCTGTGAACTCCATGCTGGAAGGAGGAGGGTCTCTGGGTTATGAACTAGAATTCTGAGGGCACAAGGACTCTTGCTCCCCTCTCTTTATAGGCTCCTGGAGGAGTCTTTTGAAAACCACAGTGGGCAGAGCCACAGAATAAAGGTGAATGTGCAGCCAGGTCAGCAGAGAAGGAGATCCTGAGTACGCTGATCAGACTAGCCTGCCTCTTAGCTCTTTGATGGTAAAAACAGGACCCCAGCAGCCTGAATTCTAGCAGCTAGGATGCCTGCCCTCTGGCCCCCCCAGATACATAGACTTCTGCTCCCCTCGATTAAAATGTGTGGCTATGCAAGCCTTTGGGTTTGTTGTTCAATCTTACTCTTCATCTTATTTGGCCACTCACCAGCATTTCACACAATCACTCCCTGCTCCTTGAAAAACTTTGTTCACTTGACTTTTAGAATAAAATTCTCTCTGGGTTCATCTTTTTCTTTACTAGCTTCTTCTTCTTTTTTTTTTTTTTTTTTTTGGCCTGTTTTGTCTGCTCCTCCCTATCTTTCCAGGCAATGCACCATCACTCAATCCTCAGACTCTATTCTTTTTTATTTTCACTTCTTGAGTTATCTCATCTAGTCCCTTGACCTGAAATATCATCTAATGATCCCTAGGTTTCTTTTTCCATGTTGGACCTTTCTTCCGTCCTTCAGACTCATACATTCATCGCTTACTCAAAAGTTTATTTGCAAATCTATTATTAAACTGAAATTGGATATTGGCAACTGGATAGTGGCAACCCCACTATCATAATGGGGTACTTAAACATATGGTTCTCAATAATTGATAGAATAAGCAGTCAAAATTGAGTAAGGATAGATGAAACAGCATAATGAACACTTTAGGAATGGCAAGAATATTGTACCCGAAAACTCTAGAATACATATTCTTTTATAGTACACACGAAATACTCATTAAAATTAATGATGTATTAGACCTTAAAGAGAACTTCGATAGATTTCAAAGAATTAATACCAAGCATAAGTTGTTTTCTGATTACAATGCATATAGTTAGCAATCAATTTTTTTAAGAAATTAAAAAACCCTAAATGTTTGGAAATTTAAAATCATGCTTCAAAACAACTCATGGCCAAAACCAAAAAATCATAATGAAAATTAGGAAATATTTACAACTGAACTATAACTGAAGCAGTATTTATGAAACTTATGATATACAGTCATTGCATTACTTAGAGGAGAATTTATAGCCTTAAATGCTTACATTAGAAAATAAGAACAGTTGAAAATTAATGAATTATATGTGCAATCTTTTTAGTTATTAGAAATAGAACACCTGGATAAACCTTAAAAAGTAAAAGGAAGGAAATAATAGGAGTAAGAATAGAAATCAATGAAAAGCAAGGGGGAGCTACTATAAAGAGAATAAATGGTGCTGGGAAAAGTGGATAGCCACATGTAGAAGACTGAAACAAGACTCACACCTTTCACCTCTCACAAAAATCAACTCACACTGGGTAACAGACTTGAACCTTAGGTGTGAAACTATTAGAATTCTAGAGGAAAATGTTGGAAATACCCTTCTAGACATTGGCCTAGGCAAAGAATTTATGAAGAAGACCCCAAAGGCAATCACAACAGCAACAAAAATAAACAAATGGGACCTGATCAAATTAAAAAGCTTCTGCGTAGTCAAAGAAACTGTCAAGAGAGCAAACAGACAACCCACAGAATGGGAGAAAATTTTTGCAAGCTACACATCTGATAATGGGCTGATAACTAGAATCTATTTAGAACTCAGGAAAATCAGCAAGAAAAAATCAAACAACCCTATTAAAAATGGGCAAAGGACATGAACAGAAACTTCTCAAAAGAAGACAGAATAATAGCCCACAAACATATTAAAAAATGTTCAACATCTCTACTCATCAGAGAAATGCAAATCAAAACCACAATGAGATATCACTTAACTCCAGTGAGAATGGCCTTTATCAAAAAGTCCCAAAACAAAATGCTGTTTTGTCCCCCAAAAATGCTGGTGTGGATGCGGAGAGAGAGGAACACTCCTACACTGCTGGTGGGACTGCAAACTAGTTCAACCTCTGTGGAAAGCAATATGGAGATACCTCAAAGCGATACAAGTAGATCTACCATTTGATCCAGCAATTCCACTACTGGGCATCTACCCAAAAGATCAAAAGTCACTTTATGAAAAAAACACCTGCACTCGAATGTCTATAGCAGCACAATTCACAATTGCAAAGCTGTGTAAACAACCCAAGTGCCCATCAATTCATGAGTGGATTAATAAAATGTGGTATGTGTATGCCATGGAGTACTTCTCAGCTTTAAGAAACAATGGTGATATAGCACCTCTTGTATATTCCTGGATAGAGCTGGAACCCCTTCTACTAAGTGAAGTATCTCAAGAATGGAAAAACCAGCACCACATGTACTCACCAGCAAATTGGTATTAACGGATCAACACCTAAGTGGACATATAGGAGTAACATTTATCAGGTGTCGGGAGGGTGGGAGGGGCAAGGAGGGGATGGGTATATACAACCACAACAAGTAAGATGTGCAACGTTTGGGGATGGACACACTTGAAGCTCTGACCCGAGGGGGGAGGGGGCATGGGCAATATATGTAACCTTAACACTTGTACCCCCATAATACACTAAAATAAAAAAAATAATAAAAAAATAAAGAGGATGGACAAATCAAATATTGGTTCTTTAAGAAGGATAAGTTTCTTCAAAATAGGCAAAATTCTAGAGAGAATATTCAGGGAAGAAAAATCACAAAAGAGTAATTTTAAGAAGGCAAAATGTGATATACCTACCCATAGAGCAGAGATTAAGAAATAAAAAGAGTATTACAATAAATAAGTTTCATGACCAAAAAAATTGAAAACTGAGATGAGATGGGTAAATTTCTAGACAACTATAATTTTTAAAAATTGACTTATAAAAAAATAAGAAAATTGAATAGTTACATAAAAATTATTAAACCAAAGCAGAAATTTATTGACTTTTTGCTGGTTTTACTGGCATTGCTATCAAAAGACAAATTATTTTAATCATACAAAACTATTCTGAAAGTAGAAAAAAAAGGAATATGCTTTTTTTTTTATTGATAAGGCTGGCATAACTTGGATACAAAAATCTGACAATGATAGCACCAAAGGGAAAATTATAGTCTAGTATATCTTATGAACACAAATGTAGAAATACTAAATTATTAATCAGCCAATTCCAGGCATGGTTAGATAATATTTTTATGACTAAATTACATTTATCTCAAGAATTCAAGATTGGCTTAACACTGGAAAATCAATAAATATAATTCACTACATTAGCAGATAAAAAAGAAGAAATGGTATGATCATCTTAATGACTACAGAGAAAGCATTTGATAATTTTCAACAAAGCAAGAAACAAAATCGTCATTATTTGCCTATTATATAATTATATACGTGGACAATCCAAAAAATTCTACTAAGTTATTAAAGTAAATGTGTTTAGAATTACTATATCAGCAGAAATTAGCTAGAAAATATAATTTTAAATATGTTTATATTATCAAGAAATATATAAAGCATCCGGTAATAAATTTATGAAAAGATATAAAAGACTTTTAAAGATAAAATTATAAGCTTTTATTGAAAGATCTTCAAATATACAAGTAAATGGAGAACTGTACCATCTTCATCAATAGAACTCAATATCATAAAGTTGCTTATTTTCCATAAAGAGAAATTTATGAAATTTTCCCTATGAGATATCAAAAACATTTATAAAGCTATAGGAATTAACAGCTCTGTATTAGCTCAGGAGGAGACAACTAACCTAACAGAACAGCAAGAGAATCTAGAAATAAATCCATTTTATATGGAAGCTTGATATATGAGAAAACTGGCATTGCAGATTAGCTGGGCAATGACAGATTAGTTAATAAAAGGCACTGGGACAATTGGTTCTTCATGGAGCAAAAAATGAAATTGGACCGGTACTTCATGCCCAACATAAAAATCAATTCCAAATAGTTTAATACATGTGAAAAAAATCATAAAACATTTAAAACAGAAGACAGGAGAATTCTTTTATCACCTTGAGATAGGTTTTCTTAACTAAAGGTCAAGTAAGGTTTTCTTAACTAAAACATAGTTCAATTCAACTAAAAACAATCAATTTGATTACATGAGAAAATTTTAAACTGTCCTCCTAAAGACGCAATTAAGAGACTGAAATGAGAATCTGGAAGCTGGAAAAAGAAATACTTGCTATATGTATCTAACCATGAATTTAGTGCCCAAATGAACATTAGGAATATGTTATGTTGGTGATTGTGGGAACAATGAGAACTCATATACAGGATGATTATAAATTAGTTCAGCTTCTTTAAAAAATTGGCATTGCATACTGTATTTTAATATGCACATTACCTATTTACTCAATATTGCTGCTTCTAGGAATAGCTAAATAAAATTTTGTATATGTGTATGAGGAGGCATATACAAGAATATTCATAGTAGCAAAATTCTCCATCCACAGTAGAATGGATACATTGTGCTGTATTTCAAAATATGGAATAATATACAGCCAGCAAAATGAATGAACATCAGAAATACACATTAAAAGGGATAACTTTCAAAAGAATGATTTTGATTGAAAAAAGGAAGTTATGGACAGTATATGATTATATATATATATATATATAAAGTAGCAAAATAAAACAATGTTTTCAAGGATATATGCACATCTAGTAAAACTATACAGGAAGCAAAAGGCATAATTAACATAAAAGTAAAGATGAAGGTTACCTCAGGAGGGGGAGAAGAATGGGTAGGAGAATGAAGAGGGCAACACACTGGGGCTTTTAGTACATAAGTAATGTTGCATTTCTAAAGCTGAGTAATAGGTACATTTTTTAACAGTGTATTTTGATTTTTTTGATGTGTTTCAACATAAAAGAAAGCAAATGAATATAAATGTCTTGAAAAATCTTGGTCAGAATACATTATTTTATATCTACACTCTCATGTTCATTACAGAATGATACACCATAGCCAAGATGTGTAATCAACCTAAGTGTGCATGAATGAATGAATGGGTAAAAGAAAATATAGTGTATATATATATATATACACACACACACACACATACACACATACATACACAATGAAATACTGTTATATTTAGCTTCTAAAAAAGAAAGAAATTCTGTCATTTGCAACAACATGGATGAACCTAGGGGATATTATGTTAAGCGAAATAAGCCAGACACAGAAAAACAAAAACCACATGATCTCACTTGCACTGCATATAAAATCTAAAAAAGTTAAACTCATAGAAGCAGAGAGTAGAATGGTGGGCTGGTAGTGGGGAGGATATTGAGTAGATGATGATCAAAGGATGTGAAATTTCAGTTAGATAGAAGGAAAAAATTTAAGAGATCTATTGTACAACATAGCTACAATGCCAATATTAATAAGTGTATTATATTCTTGAAAATCACTAAAAAATAGACATTAACTGCTCTTATGACAAAAATAAGTATGTGAAGTAATGAATATGAGAATTAGCTCAATTTAGCTATATCACAATATATACATATTTCTTTTTTTAATTTTTTGGACGTAGGCATAGCTTTACTGTTTCTTTTCTATTACATAGATAATTTGCATGAATTTTAGAAACTTCAAATAATACAAGAAGGGTTTTTGTTAAAAAAGAAATCTTCAACTCATCCAAATTCTCATCAGTCCTAAATAACTAGTTAACCACTTTTTATTTTATTTTTTGAGTTTTTAAATTCCAAAATATTATGGGGGTACAAATTTTTTGGTTACATGGATCATTTTTGTAATGCTTTGGTCAGGGCTATAAATGTGCCTATCTCCCAGATAGTGTTCATTGTACCCATTAGGTAGGTTTTCTCCCATCCCCTCCTCCCCCCTCCCTTCCTCCTGCTTGATTTCCAATGACTTCTACTTCTCTCTGTGCACATGTGTGTTCCTCAGTTCCAAATTAATACTGAGTACATGTGGTGTTTGTTTTTCCATTCTTTAGATACTTCACTTAGGTTAATGGTGTCCAGTTCCATTGCAAATTGTTGCAAAAGGCATTAATTCATCGTTTTTATGCTTGAGTAGTATTTCATGGTATACATATATCACATTTTGTTAATCCACTCATGAATTCATGGGCACTTGGGTTGATTCCATGTCTTTGCAATTATGAAGTATGCTGCAATAAACATTCAAGTGCAGATGTCTTTTTGATAAAATGACTTCTTTTCCTTTGGGTAAATATCCAGTAGTGGGATTGCTGGATCGAGTGGTAGGTCTACTTTTAGTTCTTTGAGGAATCTCCATACTGTTTTCCATAGAGGTTGAACACAAAATTACAGCCAGATTTTACCATACCTACAAAGAAGAGCTGGTACTCATACTGCAGAAATTATTCCACAACATCGAAAAGGAAGAAATCCTCTCCAACTCATTTCACGAAGCCAGAGTCACCTTGATACCAAAGCCAGGAAAGGACACAACAAAAAAAGAAAACTACACACCAATATCCCTTGTGAATATAAATGCAAAAATCCTAAATAAAATACTAGCAAACTAAATTCAACAGCACATCAAGAAAATAGTCCACCATGACCAAGTAGTCCTCATCCCAGGGATGCAAGAATGGTTCAATATAAGTAAATCAATAAATGTGATTCACCACATAAGCAGAAGCAAAACAAAGACCATATTATCATCTCAATAGATGCAGAAAAAGCATCTGACAAAATTCAGCACCCTTTCATGATAAAAATCCCTCAACAAACTAGGCATAGAAGGAACAGATCTCAAAATTATAAAAGCCATATATGACAAATATACAATCAACATCATACTGAATAGGGAAAAGTTGAAAGCATTCCCCCTAAGAATTGGAACAGGAGAAGGATACCCACTGTCACCACTTCTATTCATCATACTGCTGGAAGTTCTTGCCAGAATGATCAGGTAAGAGAAAGAAATTAAGGGTATAACAAATTGGGGAAGAGGAGGTCAAGCTATCACTTTTTGCTGATGATATGATCTTATATCTAGAAAACCCCAAAGACTCCACCAAGAGACTCCTGGAATAGATACATAAATTCAGGAACGTCTCAGGTTAAAAAATCAATGGTCACAAATCAGTAGCATTCCTATACACCAATAACAGTCAAGCTGAGAGTCAAATAAAAGACTCACCACCACTCACAACACCTACAAACAAAATAAAATACTTAAGAATATACTTAACCAAGGATGTGAAAAAGCTCTATAAAGAGAACTATGAAACACCAAGAAAACAAATCACAGATGTCTCAAACAAATAGAAATATCATGCTCATGGGTTGGTAGAATCAGCATTGTTAACCACTTTGGTACCGTGCTAACGGGCTGCGAAACTTTGCCCACAGCTGGCACTCATAGTCCTCACGATAGTTTGTGCTGTGCATTGACGACGAATCCGTTTTGATCTTGTGTGATGAGGAAAGCTTTAAAACACTGAAAGCTTGTTTTACTTTATAGGCAGCTTTACTTGTAATGTAAATCAGAATATGTAACATATACATATATATTTTTATTATGTTATTTTTAAATGTTCACAATTTTATTTTGATAAATTAGAAAAGTCAATTCAAAATTATAGTTTTATTTCATTCATATCATAAAGAAATAAAGCAAGTTTTTGAATATTATGATAAATTTTATTCTTTGGTATGATAAATTTCGAAGCATGGGGCTACACAAAGCGAACATTACATTGTTTACAATAGTATCTAGTACAACGCTTTTTATTATTTTTTGAGCATACAATACATCCTCTTAATGGATTTTTCCTTTATGTTTTATCACTATTATAAGGTGCTGGAAAATGTCTTTCTCTAAAATGCATGAGATTTTCTGATGCAGTACAAAGGTTGTATTGCCTCGATTCAGAGTACTGTTGTAGAAGTTTTGTTATTAACGCTAAAGTCTATGCTTGGCTGTGCGCCTTTATATCACAGCTGTCTGCTAAAGTCGCTGTGTATGTTCATCGTGGCTATCGACTATAGTCGACGCTCGGCTGTGTGCATGCATCTGTGGCTATCAACTATAGTCAATGCTCGTACTGAAGTGGTTTAAATGTTCATACTACCCAAAGTGATTTGCAGATTCAATGCAACCCTCATCAAAACACCAACATCTTATTTCACAGATCTAGTAAAAATAATTCTACACTTAGTTTGGAACCAGAAAAGAGACTCAATAGCCAAAGCAATCTTAAGCAAAAAGAACAAATCTAGAGCCATCACTTACCAGACTTCACACTATACTACATGGCTATAGTAACCAAAACAGCATGATATTGGCACAAAAATGGAGACACAAACCAATGGAACAGAACAGGGAACCCAGATATAAAACCATCCATGTATAGCCAACTGATCTTTGACAAAACAGACAATAATATACACCGGGGAAAAGAAACCCTAGTAAATAAATGGTGGTGGGAAAATTGGAAAGCCACATGTAGAAGAATGAAACAGGACCCCTATCTCTCACCACTTACAAAAATTTATTCAAGATGGATTAAACTCTTACATGTAAAGCATGAAGCCTTATGAATTTTAGAAGAAAATGTAGGGAAAACCTTTCTAGATACCAGCCTAGGCAAAAAAGTTTATGTAAAAGACACCAATGGCAAACACAGAAACAACAAAAATAAATAAATGGGACTTTATTACATTAAAAAACTTCTTCACAGCTAAGGAAATAATCAACAAAGCAAATAGATAACCTACAGAATGAGAGAAAGTGTTCAGAAGCTATACGTACATACAATAAAGAGCTAATAACCTGAATCTACAAAGAACTCAAGCAAATCAGCAAAGAAAAAAGCAAAAACCCCATTAAAAAGTGGGCAAAAGACATGAACAGAAGCTTGAAGCTTTTCAAAAGAAGACGGACAGATGGCCAATAAACATATGAAAAAACGTTCCTCACTAATCATCAGGGAAATGCAAATTAAAACCATAATGAGATATCACCTAAACCCAGTTATAACAGTTTTTTATTGAAAAGTTCAAAAACTATAGATGCTGGAATGGATGCAGAGAGAAAGGAACGATTCGACGCTGTTGGTGAGAATGTATACAGATTTCAAAACATCATGTTATACATGACAAATATATACAAATTGTTATTTGTCAATTTAAAAATAAATAAATTTAAAAGAGAAGGAAAGGCAATAAAAAGATAATATAACCAGGAAAAATGCAAAAAAAATGTATGCATTTGATGTTTGTCAGAACCCTGTTGATAATCATAAAAATGTAGAAACAACATACACATTCAACATTAGAGATTTAGTTAAAAAGATTACTGAATAAGTAAATCCATAGAAACAGAAAATAGACTAGCAGTTGCCAGGAGTTAGGAGAAAGGAAAATGGGGAGTGACTGCCAATGGATGCAGGATTTCTTTTGGAAGTGATGAAAATGTTTTAAAATTAGATTGTTGTGATAGTTGCACAATTGTGTGAATGTATTAAAACCATTGAATTATACACTTTAAAAAATGACTAGTAAATTAAATGAGGAATACACAACATTAAAAGACAGAGAGAGGAGGAAATTTGCTTCTTTATTTTAAGAAAAGTGAATCTGAAAATTGTAGAAAGCACATAGTGGATGTAGTTTACACAAGATGTACTTTAATGAAGGTTCTGAGAATATAGTATTATAAAAGTGCTTTACAAAGTGGAAAAACCCAGCATACAAATATGACATTAGCTTTAGTAATGTCATAATTATTGAATTATTAAATCTAGAATTCATTAATCCAAAAAGCCCTCCACACTCTTGGGAGAAAGGATGATTTATTTGTTTTGTTTAACTACACAATGAATTTTGCTTTACTCCTTTCCCATTAGAAATAATTCTAATTTTTCTTATGATAAGACTGAGAGCATTGCTAATCGCAAAACACCCATGATCGTCATTGTGTTTCTCTGCCCTCATGCATCTAGGTGGGGTCATGTAACTAAGCTCCACCAGTGGATAATTAAAGGAAGTCTGCATTCTTACTAATCTGAGGCAAATAAGAGTGGATGTGCCTTCTTCTCCATGCATGTTTTCTCTCTACTGGCCAAGAGGCTGGAAGCAAAGGATTCTGACATTCTAGAGTTGCCACACAGGAATAGTCTGGTCCCCCAGCCACAGCTTGGATAAGCATGCAGAATGGCCACGTGACCTGCATTTGAGTGTGCCATGAGTAAGCAATGAACACTGATTTTATTAATTCGAAGAGACCTTGGGCTTTATTTAAAGTGACAGTATCGTGATAAATACAAAAGACCGTGCTATATACTAAGACAAAGGGTAATAGTAAAAGATGAACAGGACTTATTAAAATAATAGGAAAAAACAAACAAACAAAGTACAATCTCAACCTTACTTGTATATTGCTGAATAAGCCTTTTGTTGAAATTAGCAAATGAAGGTGCAAACTCCAGTTTTTTGAACACTTTAGGAGCTTGCTCTCCTTTCCTTATGACTAATTACAAAATTGCCACACATAAAAGCCGAAATGGGAGGGTTTGAATTGTCACATGCAAAGGCCTTATTTATTTACCATGTCTCTGTGGAAGTCTGAAAATTCAGCACTGAAATAATTGGAAAATTTTGTGAGTCAGTGTGGAATTACTAATGATTTCTTTTTAGCACAAGGGAATTGATATAACTGCAAAAGAGAATTAAAATACTTTATTAATGTTGCCAATATAATTATTATCAAATATTACCAATACACCAGCAGTGATATATGCAGTGATCTATATGGGAAAAAAAATGTCTTGTTCGATTTCTTAGATTTGAAAGGGTATAGTTATTCCCTGGTGCAAGAATTTTTGTATTGTATTTGTTCTTTTATTGTTGTTATTGTAATTATTCTTTTCTCAAAGTCTGCTGAAGACGAAGGAAGCTAAGAGAAGGGTACATGGAATGCAAACAGCCACTTTCCTCACCATGAGCATTGAATGCCAGCAAAGAAAACATTGAAAAGATGATGCTGTGTATTAATAAAACAAGCTTCTCTGCTTCTCTTTTCTGTAAAAGAGTTTACCCAATACAGCATAGGCTTGAAGTCTTTCCTCTGAACAGTTTTCCCGTACTGATTTTTAATTTTTCTGTCAATAATCGACAACGCCTCACTACTAATCAATAAAGAGCTATGTTTATTCTTTTAAAAATATACACATTCTCTAACAATTATGCTGGTATCATTCTCTTGATAGTTGCTTTCTTGAGCCAATTAAAAATCCAAAATATTTGCCTCACATATTAGCTACAGGGAGTACACTTTCCTAAAAATATGTATAATTTCCTTTTTCTTATTAATCACCTATCTAAGCAGCTTGTTTTCCAGACTTTAGCTTTATTTCTGTATTTTCTAATCAACAAAATGCCTAAAGAAAACAGCTTGTGCCATTACTGCATGGCTGAAAGTTCTAGTGTGAGAAAACACAGTTGGTTGGTTCTTTCAACCAACTCCCACTGCGATATGATAAAATGTGTCTAAACATGTAATCATAATCTCCAGAGGTAGGCTAGGGCTGGCTTCAACTTTTGAAAATCTCATCACGGCAACCTAGGAAGAAACTGGGCTCTCTTGAGAAATTTGCATACGTTTCTTAATAATCACAAGCATTACTTCTTCAATTGTTCCTCAGACCAAGTTTCTATTACTCTGTACTGACATGCCAAGTGAAAATAAGCTGCCGATGTATTTAGAGAAACAAGGACTCCACAGTTGTGTGCTAAGATATTAATTCACTTTAGAAATGTTGACATAGTGTACTCAGACAACAAAATATATAGCATTGAGTTTTTGCATCATATGGCATAAACAGTATCATGTGGGACAATAATTAAAATCACAGAATCACAAACACTTAGCTCTAGAAAACATCTTTCATACTGTCATAATGCAATGCCTTTGTTTTAAGAGAAAGAAACAAAGCTCAGGAGGGTTAAGTGACTTACTCAAGATCACATAGCTAGTTCAGAGCTGGGACTACAGACTCAGTTTTCTTGACCAGTCAAGTATTTCCCTTGTACATACATGTATAACTTTGACCATGAGTGAACAAAAGCCAATTCACTACCCAAAGATGTATGGAAAGACCTGTAGACCTGGAACTAGGCATGGATTTACTCCAGGTATTAGGAGAGGAACTTGAAAATGCACTACTGTCTCAAAACTCCTTATTTGGATTTAATACAATGAATGTTTATCAAGACTCGACCATGTGAAGTCATGGAATCAGGAAATTTTGGCATTTTGTATTTTAACATCTAATAAAATCCTTTAGAATATTCTCATGGAAGCCACATCATGTTTTCCATAAATTTAAATTTGTATATATTCACCAGTACATGATCAGGCAATAGAGAGCAAAAGAGAAAAAGCATTTGAATTTTTGAGGAGAGAGAAGGAGGAGATGGCAAGGGGATTATAGAGACAGACAGACCAAATCTCTTCAACTGCACCTAAACTGAACAGCCTGTCTTTTCATGTTTGTCTCCTTTCTTTCCCCTTTTCCTTTCCTCTCTCCTTTCTTTTCCCAGGGCTTGTCACAAATAGACAGAGATCTAGGGTATTTCAAAAATAGATAAGAGTCTGGGATAGTTCCTCTTTTTTCCTTTATTTTCCCTTGAGTCTCCAGGTATATGAAAATAAATGACAAATCAGGATACCTATATTAAATGTTTTCATTTAACAAATTGACAATTTTCATACACACACACAAATGAATATAATTGTGCTATTCATGAGATAATTATGATATTTTAAAAGAATTATTTCACTGCACAATAGATACTGCAATCTGAAACACATCTAAAATTATAAGATGGATGCCCTCATTCTAACCCGCGCTTCTAACCTCTTCCTAAACTGTGTAATTGGATGAGAGAAGCCCAGAATTTAAATTTGAGGACTTTTGTGCATATGCTGACCAAGCATCCTCCTTCCCTGTCTCCTTCCCCACCTAAAAATCTCAGTCTTTCCCTTCCTTCCATTGCCTGTACCTAAGAATGGCACAACGCGGGAGTCTCAGGAAGCACAACATCATGACCTCAGGCCCTCTCTCTGGGTTTCAGAGTCTGGGGGTGGAGCTTGGCTGGGAAACTGCAAACCAAAAAGGGCTTTTCCCTCAAGGAAGCATGAACAAGTGTTTCAAGGAAACAAACCCAAAGAGCAAAACAAATCAGAATGTAGAAGTGGTCAGCAATATTTTGATTTCAAGACCAAACTTAGAAAGAGGTGAAGGAAAAACTTGAATGAGAGGCCACCATGGCTGGGCAGCGCAGGAAGGCAGCCATGGAGTTAGAGCAGAGCAGATGAGGCCCTGGGGAGCACTGTGGAAACCCCACAGTGAGTGGCCTGACCTTTCACCTCCCATTGTTATTGGCCCCTTTGGAGTAGGGAGTTCCCATTCCTTCCTATCATCTTGAACTTGAACAGACACAAGGTTGATTCAGAGGTGAGGCCAGGGGATTGGTGGAAAAACTGGACAAAATCATTTGTTAAACTTTTGTCTCTTCTCTCCCTCAAGACTAATCATAACAGTCACTCCTGAGGAGCTGGTCACCTAAAATCTTCTCTTTTTGGCCACTCACTGGACATTTTGTCCTCCATGGCTCTTTCTTCCAGAGTAAGCATGGAAAGAAAGAGGGTACAATCCAAACCAGTTAAAATCTGACTTGGTAGGAAGGCTAAGAAAACTATCAGCTGTGGTGATCTTTTTTGTAATTATATGGATTTAATTTAACCACTGTCATGGACCTTATTAAATCAAATATTTGAGAACTAGCCATCATAGGAGCTTTATCTGGATGAAGAGCTGAAGAAGTTGATACTGGCCACGTCTTATATTAGTCTCAATCTAGGACTGCAGACTGGGTTCCTACTGGGTTTTGAGCCCTGAAGTTTCATGCAAAGCTAGTATGTATGTGCATATTTCTGGGGTGATTGTCTACAGATTCCATTAGGTTTGTGAACCTAAAAACCACAAAAATATCTTATTTTACTTCCTGCTCTAAGCAACTTCCTTCCAGGTCAAAAGATAATTTACTTTGCACTTTTTACATGCATAAGACATCAAAATGGTCCCAGACCAGATAGAATACACCATTTAAAACAACCCCTTCCCACATAAGCTTGATATCTGGGCCACACTGAGAAGAGCAGGCTTGAAGCTCCAGGCAGTGAATGTATTGTTGCAAAATGCGGACTGGAGCAGCAGGGGTAGAGGGTGTGTGTCTGCACAACACAGATTTCCAGGCAAGCTGAGGTTCAAGTCCTGCTTACCATTCTTTAATCACGTCTTTTAAAATTATAGGACTGTAATAGGAGAAGGGACCTGAGCTTGAGTTTTCTTTTCCACAGAGAAGGAGCTACACAATTATTCTCATTATCATAAACACAGAGTCTTCCTTGGTGAAAAACTCAAACTGGAAGAATCTCTCCCTCTGTTTTGGATGGCTTGAATATGGCCCCACAGGCCTTGGATGGACCAGAGGACTTCCTCAAGGATCTCTGAATTTCTAGCATTCTGTGTAGTTTAGACTTCTATTTTATATTTCTCAAATCTACCTTGAAAATGGCCAAAAATGACACCTTGTTATAAGAATGTATCTTACCCTCCAAAACCAATCTCCAGGGGGGTGTTGAGGTCTTGAGGGCCTAAGCTCTCTCTCCATTCTGTCAAATCCACTTAGGTAGGACATTTTTCTTACACTTCAACTGTTCTTCCGTGCCTGACTCTTTGTCTAGATTATTGTTTTCAGCCAGCTTGGTGTCTGGCTGACTCCCAGGGTTCTGATAACTACATTTGGAAGGATATATCTGGAAAGGAAGAGGGCCATATAAATTGTACTTAGAAGTGTATACATTTGAAAATTTAATGGGACACATCCATCACTCCTGGACACCAAAATGATGATTTCATAGATCATGTAATTGTTCTGAACACCTTTTCTTGACAACCCTCATCTTTGAACTTGTAGCTATTTCATTTATTGCAGCTATTTGGATCATTTAAAATTTAGCCCACTTTTCTCCAGGTGATTTATTTAGTGTTTATAAGTCCATTTTGACATCTTCTTTCATTTCTTCCACCAAAAAAATCTCACCCTGATAGTCTTAGTGGAGGCATCATTTACAGCTAGAGAGGCATATCTGAAAATGTATTACCTTTAAATAGTAGGATTCATCATATCTGAGTTCATACGTCTGATAGCCAAAAAGCACCATTTCATTTCAGAAGAAAAATTGCTTCTGTCAGTGTAAACAGAATGCATTACCCCCTTTTAATAACCATTCTTAAGTATGCTGCTGTATTACTTTTTCACAGCTGTATTCCAATAAGCTGTAGAGTAATTGCCAGTTCTCCTGTCTAATAGGTTCATTATTCTTTTGCCATAATTGCAGCCATTAAATGTTCAATTGTTAAATTTCCACTCCTACGTTTACTTAGTGTTACATTTTATAATGGGGCATGTCATTACAGCACCCCAGTGGCCAGGGCTGTTGTTCAAAGTATTTCTAAAAGTCAATGAGATCCCTGTGAAATATGTCTTCATTTTTCATTTGTTCAGATATCCACCTACCATTCCCAGACCCCATCTCTTCTTCCCTTTTTTAGACCTTCTAGATGTGGGCTCTTAGAAATCGGTAGCTTTTACTAGAAGTTTAAGGACCTGACTGACCTAAGCTAGGAGACATAAAATTGAGCCCTCAATGTCTCTGAGCACTGCTTTCTCACTTTAATGCCATGATTCATATATAATAAGATGATAGAGTGAAGATTTCACTAAGGAAATTAACACTTAAGACTTAATGGTTTTTTCAAGAGCTCTGATTTATCTTTCATCTGTTAAATTTGTGGGGCTTTTTCTTCAAATCAAAGAGACATTGGTCAGGGGTTATGGGGTTGTTAACCCCTGGTTTGAGATGCTCATGATAATAAACTGAATGCCCTCCCTTTATTGCTTGACATTTCTCGATATGTCACTTCCTCTGGTCTGGGCTCACCTATTCTGTCTGATGCAGTGGATTGTGTTGCTTTGGGAGGTTATATTAATGAAGATGGATAGAGAGACGGTAAGAGTTTTTAACTTGCTGTATATAGCTGAGCATCTCCTGATTTGCTTGAGTAATTTTTTGTCTATTTGCTTACTTTTGCGTCTCAGTGTAAGGCTGAAAGGTCTTTTATAAGACACCTAGAATTTCTTAAGCACTCAAATATTAGCCAATATCTTTGATCTAGGTCATATTTAATTTTAAAGAGTTTTCTAATCATCTATTAATCAGTTAATCATCACTTTCAAGGTTTTATTTTATTTCACTTCCATTTATTGCATTAACCTTTATTTCCTTGTGAAGCTGAAAATAATTTTTGGAGTCAATGGAGTAGTATTGTAATTTTTTCCAACTCATTTTAGCTCTATTTGGGACTATGTTTCAGTTCTTTTGGGAATTTTTTATGCTTTAGAGATGATTTAGAGTAGATTTCATACTTTAGGTAACCACAGTAAAAGGCTTTTTAATAACATGGTTCGCTATATCAGCTGTGGCATAGATCAAGTTGTATCCCTTACACCATAAACACTATTCTACACACATTCACTTCCTCTGCTTATTTGTCTTGATGTAAATGACAATAATAGCCAACATTTGCTGAGCATTTACTCTCATCCTGTCTCTGCACTATATGATTGTATACATTTTCTCATTTAATCCTTATGAGGTAGGTATATTTATTATTCCCACTTTACAGATGAGGAAAATGAGACTCAGGCAGGTTAAGTAACTTGCACAGAGTCATAGCTAATAACTGTTGAGTCCAGAGCCCACACTCTTAACTTCTACTTGACACTGTTATAAAAGGGGTACTGCTACAAACAATGAAAGGAACTTAAATGTATTCATAAATCAGAAAATATTAAGTAGCTCTTGAGATTCTGCCACTTGCTTTGGTAGACAGAAGGAGAAAATAATCTGTCAAAGGTCACAGGGCAAAACCAATACCAGGTGAGAATTTTTCCACTGCCATTTCCCCTCTACAATGTTAGCCTGCTTACGGAATAGACCAAAGGAAATAACTGTAAAATTGACCTTAGAGTGGTTTATAGTTTATTAGCTCCAATAACTTTCCTATAAAGAACAAATTGACTTAACATATTTAGTATGTATATATGTTATCCCCAAACTTTATCAAAGTGTCCCAACCCAAAAATGCTATCATCCCCAAAACTCTATCACAGTGTCAGGGTATTCCTGTCTTTTACATTTCGGTAACATAAACTTTGTAGTGTGACTTTAGAAATAATTTGATTGCTGATAATGAAAACTGAATGACTCTTCTTTTTCTCATCTTTGGCTATATTGGCTTTGCAACATTACTAAGAGTGAACATTTGTTGTTGTCAATAAAGCAGTCAGCTCTGTCACTTGGGGAAGAGATATATGGAGCAGGATAATGCTATTTTGACAATTACTTTCTTTCAAAGCAATACAATAAGAGTATCTTATTTTGCTCGTTTACTCACAACACAATGGCCAAGATGGAAAAAGAAAGAGCACAGCATAGGTAGGATCGATAAGAAAGCCATATTGTGTGATTAACAAAAAAAAGGCACATTACCTGATGAAATCAAAGGAATCGCCAGGGAGAATGTGACCACATTCTGCAGAAATAATTGGAGAGGGAGTGAAAAGATAAGCTTCCACATGTCTGAAAACAGATTTCCTACCTGTCCAATTAGGCGAGTGATCATTTAGTGGTGACATATTTTAGAAAATGGTCAGGTATCAAAAACAGAAATAGGAAAAGATTTGTCAATCATAAAGTGGCTATCATTAGGGGTTATTTACTGCAAGATGAAATTAGCTAATCAACTCTTGGAAATTTTCTGAAAGATTGAGTATAAAGTAGTTCAATAGAACAATGTCTTTTCTGTTCAAATTCTTTTTAGAGTTGAGATGCCAGACTAATTGAGATTAATTGAGATTGACTAATGAGACTGAAGAAAATATATACAAGATCCATTGCTCTAATGTGCTTAGTACATTCAAAAGCTTTTATCAGATTTCTGAGAGTTAGCTCCAATAACCTATATTGTAATAATTTAACTATTCTAAATGGCAGGGCTTGATCAAAGTACTTATTTCAGACACATACTTATGAATATTACAAATGGTAAAACAGAGAAAAGGATGGTATGGTGATTTTCCCCTTATTCTATAGAAACATCAAATGACTTAAACTACTTACATATCGTGGTTTCTTAAAAAAATACACACACACACCCATATTAAATATGAAAAATTCAAAGAGATTTAGAAAAGTCTAACTGAATCTTTCTATTAGGTGGGAAACTTTATCTAGACATGAATCCATTTTCCAAGTCTAATCCTGGGAGATCCAGAAGCCCTGGGAAGATTCATGGTCCCCAAGTGTTACAAAATGTGAGAAACCAGAAAGACGAAAGTCCTGGCTCCCAGAATGTGTGTTGGGGTCTGGTGGGGACAGTAAAACACCCCAGAGTGGGAGAGGAACAAGGAGATGGAAGTGTTCTTGTAGTGTGCTTCACCCAGCTTGCATTGCTCTAAGTAGGGGAGATGAGTAGCTTCAACTCAACAAACTGGGTGCTTTGTCTATTGCTGGTAAAGAAATGCATTCTTTTTTCTGTATTGATCTTATATTCTGAAAACTTGCTAAAATGCCTTATATTTAAGCAATCCCATAGTGTACCTTTTCACACATTTTAACATCTCTGAAATTGAAATGAATCTTATCATCTAATTTATAATCATTATTTTCTAGGTACTAGTCATCATTGCCTGTGAATGAGTGAATTGGTCATAGCTATTTATATTGTCATCATTTCAATTGAATTGTGAATGTAGTTAGTACTACATGCGCTGAGGGTAACTGTCCATTAAAATGAATTTACAACAATTACACTATTATTAAGTTTTGGAAAAAAGGTAATTGACTACACAAAAAGGCACAGAAACAGAGCAAATAAGCATAAACTAGATATTGATGGAATAAATATTCATTATGGGACAAATAATCAAAATATCATATTCTTGCAAAATAACCAAGAGCTATATGGAAAGAAAGGAAAATGTCCACAAGAGATTAAAATTGTGTGACATGTTATTACTGCAATGAGTGCAAAATAGTTACCTATCATACATCAGGTAATAAAACTAAGGGCAGGAGAACTAACCTGAACCCTGGAAAGTCTGGAGAATATGACAAATCCATCTCTATAATGAAAAACTAATTCACACAGCATGCAGGACTATTGTCAAGGCAGTTTCAGAATTAATTGGCATTTTTTTTCCTTAGTGGTAGAAAATAATGATGAGTCTAAACAACTGATAAAAAATACAGACTTAGTGAAAATATGTGAATTCTAATAATACTCATTATCATATTTGAAAAATTATAGCTGTGTTTCTTTATAATCCTTTGACTTTTTTTTCCTGCTTTATTGAGCTGTCTGGAATCTCCAGCAAAATACTAAAATAAGAGAAAAGAAGAGCTTTTTTCTCTTTTGATAATTTCAAAGGAAAAGCTTTTAACATTTTATTTCAAGTATAAGATTTGGTAAAAAAATTTGTTGTAAATACCTTCATGGGTTAAAAATACTCTCATTTGCCACGAGTAGATATTAAGTTTTGTCAAATAATTTTTTACGTATCTATGGAAATTATTATGTGACGTTTTTTCCCTTTCATCTGTTGATGTGAAAAATCATGAATTTTTCTAACGTTAAATCAATCTTGAATTCTTGAGTTAAAACTAAAGTGACTATGATGTAGTACTCTTTTTTTTTTTTTCCAGGTAAATGTAGTACTCTTATATACTACTGGATTCAATTCGTTAATATTCTGTTTAGAGCTTTTGGATCTATGTTTATAAGTGCCCTGTCTTTTTCTTTTTTGAATAATCATTTTCAATTCTTAGTACAAAGATGTAAGCTAGTCTCATAAAGTGAGTTTGAGAGCATTCATTCTTCTTCATATCTCTTGAACAGTTTGTGATTGGAAGTATCTTTTCCTTGAATGTTTGGTGAAACTTGCTAGTTAAGTCATCTGGTCCTTGAGTTTGCATTGTGAGAAGAATTTTTACTATGAATACAACTCTTTCAATGTTTATAGTTCAGATTTCCTATTTCTTCTTCAGTCAGATTTGGTGATCTATATTTTTCTAGAATGTTACCTATCATGTTTACATTTTCATACTGTATTATATCGTACCTTATATTTTTAACAGAACATAACCTATCTCATATATATTTTCTAATTTATTTTTATGAAATTGCCTATAGGAAAAAAAGACATTCCATAAAAAATACATCTGCACTCCAATGTTTATTACAGCACAATTCACAATTGCAAAGATGTGGAAACAACCCAAGTGCCCATCAATTCATGAGTGGATTAATAAAATGTGGCATATGTATACCATGAAGTTCAAATCAGCCAAACAAAAAATAATGGTGATCTAGCACCTCTTCTATTATCCTGGATAGAGCTGGAGCCCATTCTACTAAGTATCCCAAGAATGGAAAAACAAGCACCACATATACTCACCATCAAATTGGTTTTAATTAATCAACACTTATGTGCACACATTGCAGTAATATTCATCAAGTGTTGGGCAGGTATGAGGGCAGAGGAAGGGATGGGTATATTCACACCTAATGGGTGTGGTGAGCACCATCTTGGGGATGGACACACTTGTAGATCTGACTTGGCCTGGGCAAAGGTAATAAATGTAACCTAAACATTTGTATGTCCATAATATTCTGAAATTAAAAAAATAAAACACAAAAACAAAAAAGAAACTGCCTATAAATTAAATTTTTTTATCTTTTTCATGTCTGCAGCTTCTATATTTACATACTCTTCCCATTCTTTATATAGTTTATTTGTGTCATTTCTTTTTTGCTTTTCACTCCTGCTCACTAGTTTGTCAATGATTAGTCTTTTTAGAGAACCTTTTGTCTTTTGTAATTCTCTATATTATAAATTTTAATTGTTTTAATTTTTGCTCTTATATTTACTTTTATTTCTTTTTTTATTCCTTGAGTTTATTTTGCTATTGTTTTCTAATTCCAATTTGGATGACTAGCTAATCGACTTTTTTAGTTTTCCTGCTTTCCAAATGTCAACATTTTTAGGCTTTATCACTATACATTTTACTCAAAATAGTTTTCGTTGAATGCCACAATATTTGATACGTAGCATCTTTATAAGTCAGTTCAAAATGTTCTCTAATTTCTGATGTGATTTATTATTTGATCCACAGGTTTACTTTTGAAGTGTACATTTTAAAATTACTAAATATATAATTTTTAAATTGTTGATTTCTAGGTTAATTCTACTGTGATCAGAACACATCTCTGCATGATTCCAACCTTTAAACATTTATAGAGATTTATTAACCAAAAATACTCAAATTTTGCTTATCTTTGAAAGAATGTATTTCCTGTGGTTGTTGGATGCAATCTATATGCCCATTGACTGAATTTTGTCAATCATATTGCTTAACTCTAGGAAAAAAATCAGTGAACATAAGTATGATACAATCGTCATTAATGACAAAATTATATGGCAAGGACTGTGAGTGGTTTAGAATTTATGTACATGTAATGTTTTGTACACACCCTCCAGTGGTGCATTCAATCTTCAATAGTAATGTTACAGAATTATGGGTCATAAACAGAATGATATTGAACCACTTCTATTATTCTTCTCCCACCAAAGTCAATCTTCATGACACATAAGGGACTCTGGAACAGTCTTGTATTGAACTGACACAAAATGTTTTTTAAAATATCAGAAAAACAGCTAGTACATCTTAATAAAAGAAATAACAACAAAAACTTTAATACCATACATTGCAGTCAACAAAGTCAGTAAAGCAGGATGTGCCATCACACAATGAAATAATTTATTTGCTGGAAGCTGCTCCAGAAACAACCATACTCACACGCCTTGAGAATGCAGTACTTCTTACCCGACAACTGCTGGAAAAAATTTTTACCATTATTCTACTCCAGGGTAGAATCTGAAATTATTGAGCATACAGTGAAAGTTGAGATGCAAATGAAAATTTCCATGTGTCTTTTTGTAAATCTTGAAAGTTAATCACATTGTTGCATTATCTCATTTCTAAATCTGAGGTTTAAAGATACCTTTTATGAATTTGATAGGTATAGGAAAAATTCAAGGCAAAATTATTAGAAATTTTAAAAATATAAACGACAATGTTAGCCTTAAGTTTACTTTTGAAAATAGTGGAATGCAATCTTATTCAAGCAACATCCAAATCTTCAGTTTGTTTCAGTGAAGATTGCATCATCACCACAAGCCAAATTTTCAAATGTGTTAATTGAAGTGAAGCTATGTCTTTATCATAGCCCATTACCACTAGAAAGAAAGGTAATACATAACAAAAATTGGCGCCAACTGCCCTATGAGAGAACCCCAAACTAGCAGAAGCAAATGATACCTTATTTTTTACTTGGCCCTAATTCAAAGTGTCTGTTGCAAAAATGCAATATGGAGACCATAGTGAGACCGACAGAACTGAGTGGTAGCCAACAGAACTGAGAAATTAGTATGCCATATCAAATATTTAAAATTTGACCTCTAAAAATTCTAATAGTTAAATTATGATAATTATCTTTTATACAAAATTTCAGATGTTATTCTTGTATAACAGAATTGACTCTATTACGATGGCATTTATGTTTGTTCTCAACTTTGGTTGAATATTGATTTCAAAGCCCTGCAAAAATGTACATTTGGTTACTTCCAGAATATGACCTAGAGAAATGCCTAGATGTGTGCATCCAGAGACATGTTCAAAACTGTTCATAACAGCATTGTTCATAATTTTAAAATTGCAACCACAAATCCCAATCAACATTAAATTAAACAAATACGTTTTTGTATATTCATATAATCAAATTATACAAAGGTAATGGGCTATTATAAAGACATAGCTTCACTTCAATTCACACACTTGAAAATTTGGCTTCTGGTGATGATGCTACTTATAGGTGAAAATAAACTTCAGATATACACATCAACAGGGATAAAGTTTACAAACATAATTTTAATGAAAGAATTGTATTGCCAAGGAATATATATGGCATAATTCCATCCATGTAAACTCAAAACCAGATAAAATTAAGCATACATTGTCTGAAGATACATATGTAGTTTCCAAAACTATTTTTAAAAAAGAGGAAAAAACAATAACACACAATTCAGGATCCTCAGTACCCCTGCTGAGGAGGCAGTGGAATGGGAGAGTTAGGGAGAACATGAGAAATTAGAAGTTATTGGTAATGGCCTAGTTCTTTAGTTTGGTGATGAATTCATAAGTTTTATTATATTATTATGAAATGAAATGAAAATAAAGGGCTACGAATAGACCAGTTATGGCAGAGTGCCATGAACTAAGAATTATTATTACCACATTCTGTGTACCTGGGACCTCTGAGAAAAAGAAAGCAAGACAACCCCCCAAATCAGGGGAGTGCTTCCTGATCTTGGCTGCCAGTAATGGGTGAGAGAAGGGGCCATGACTGAAAGCTTCTAAGGCACTGGCAATGTTCCAGCTCCCAGTCTAACAGGTGGTTGGAAAGGACTCACATCATAATTATTGGTTAAACTGTGCTTATATGTTTCACTCATTTCTCTTTATATATAAAAGTCCATAATTCCTGAAAGGTAAGAGCATATACACACAGAAATGCATATAGACACAAGGATGCATGCATATTACATATTCAATTATGTATATTATGGGAGTAAGTTTGGGTGGGAGTGGACAATGGCAACAATCACAGGATGGATAGCCAGGGGTCAGCAAATCTGTTCTATCCAATAAGCTAGTGGTCTTGTAAATTCTGCTTATACTCCATCTCTGCAACTAATGGTAATGTGGGGGGAAAAAAACTGTATACTTAATGCTAAGGCTTAGAACAGCTCCATTGGACTTACATAGCTCATGTAACCATTTTTATGAAAATAGGTAATTTGTATTGTAAATACTTACAGTGATTTTACCCCACTAAACGATAATAACAAAATTTCCACAGGCATTATATAGCATTTCTACATATATTTGCTTTACCCCATTATTTACTATTTTTATCCCCTTTGATTGGCTCTGTTTCCATTGCATTTCTTTGAAAACATATTTATCATTTATTAAACACAATTTAAAAAAAAAAAAATAAGTCATTCACACGCGCTCCAAACTAACATGACTCTGTTCGGCTTTGCACATTTTCTTTCCACTCACATGGATATTTTTACACAGATGCAATCATAATATACATAGTATTTTAATTCCACTGTTTTGTTTTAACATCATAGTATAAATATTTTTTCTTATTTTTATTGTTTTCATAATTATAATTTTAGTGGCTGAATAATATTCTGTAGACTTAATGTTCTATTGTTTACTAACAATTTGACAACTTTTTTATACATATATTGTTTCTCAGAGACTTTTTTGGCAGTTGTTATTATAAAGCTGCTACAGTGAATATTTTCTTGCATATATATTTTTTTACTTCTGTGGAATAATTTCCTTAGGATACACTCCTAGGTTAAGGGCTGTGACCCTCTCTATAGTTTTAAGTTTGTATTGCCATACTGGTTTTAAGAGGATCCCACTAGTTTACAGTTGTCACCAGCAATGTACAAAAGTGCCAATTTAAATGTAACCAGCTGGAATTTGTAACATTAATCATTTCTGCTTTTTAAATTCATTCTCCCGAGATAGAAGTTCTTGACTCTTTGTTTTCTCCTTTTTGAAAAATTAAAATTTCCCTGACTCTGGCTTGTCCAAAGTTTCTTCACCAATTAGATTGATTGACAGAGCCATAGTTTAGACTTGGCCCAACTGAGAGCATGCAGACCCCACCTCCACTGGACATTGCTTCTTCCGTGGCAGGAACTCAGAGGGGCTGTAAGGAGGCATTTGTTAGGATGTTGTTCCACATTGGTACCTTGCCTAAGTGTATCTTAATAGTTTATTAAATGTAGACTTTCTTCATTAAATAGCATGCTTGTTTTTCTATCTAAATCTTGAACCTTCGCCTTCTTTCTATACCACCTTCAGCAAGTCCTGTTGGAAAACATTTCTTTTAAAAGGAACTCTCCTTGCCTGTCAGTCTTTCAACATGAGCAGAGCCTGTTTGAAGCTAGCACCCTGGCTATCGTCACTTTCTGCCACCCTCGTTTTGAAGCCCAAGAATACAAGAGGTCAGAGCCATAATGCCTTGAGTAAGCCCAGGTCTAGGCTTCTTTTTACCCGAGGCAGCCCTAGCCATCGATATTCTGGTGGCATCAACCCACTGGTCCTTAGGTCCACTCAAAACAGCCCAAACACACACCTGCTAGTGGAACCCAAACATCAAAACACATCCCAGTTAGTGGAAGCTTAGAGAAAGCAGCAAAAATTGACACTAGAATTTTTTTTTTATTTCAGCATATTATGGGGGTACAGATTTTAAGGTTTCAAAAAATGCCCTTTCTCCCCCTCCCCCCACAAGTCTGAGTTTCCAGCATGACCGTCACCCAGATGGTGCACATCTCACTCATTATGTATGTATATACCTGTCCCCCTCCCCCCTGCCCAATACCCTATTACTGTAGTACCTATGTGTCCACTTAGATGCTGCTCAGTTAATACCAGTTTGCTGGTGAGTATATGTGGTGCTTGTTTTTCCATTCTTGGGATACTTCACTTAGTAGTATGGGTTCCAGCTCTAACCAGGAAAATATAAGATGTGCTATATCACCATTGTTTCTTAGAGCTGAATAGTACTCTATGGTATACATATATCACACTTTATTAATCCATTCTTGGATTGAAGGGCAATTGGGCTGTTTCCACAGGCTTGCAATTATGAATTGTGCTGCTATAAACATTCGAGTACAGGTGTCTTTTGTGTAGAGTGTCATTGGATCTTTTGGGTAGATGCCTGGTAATGGGATTGCTGGATCAAATGGTAGATGCACTTGTATTGCTTTAAGGTATCTCCATATTGCTTTCCACAGAGGTTGAACTAGTTTGCAGTCCCACCAGCAGTGTAGGAGTGTTCCTCCCTCTCCGCATCCATGCCAGCATTTATTGTTTGGAGACTTTTTGATAAAGGCCATTATCGCTGGGGTTAAGTGATATCTCATTGTGGTTTAGATTTGCATTTCCCTGATGATTAGAGATGTTGAGCATTTTTTCATATGTTCGTTGGCCATTCTTCTGTCTTCTTTAGAAAAGTTTCTGTTCAAGTCCTTTGCCCACTTTTTAATAGGGTTATTTGATTTTTTTCTTGCTGATTTTCATGAGTTCTAATTGTATTCTAGTTATCAGCCCCTTATCAGATGCGTAGGATGCAAAAATTTTCTCCCATTCTGTGGGTTGTCTGTTTACTTTCATGACTATTTCTTTGGCTGTGCAGAAGCTTTTTAGTTTGATCATGTCTCATTTATTTATTTTTGTTGCTGCTTTGATTGCCTTTGGGGTCTTCTTCATAAACTCTTTGTCTAGGCCGATGTCTAGGAGAGTGTTTCCAATATTTTCCTCTAGAATTCTAATAGTTTCATATCTTAGGTTTAAGTCTATTCTCCAGTGTGAGTTGATTTTTGTGAGAGGTGAAAGGTGTGGGTCCTGCTTTAGCTTTCTACAAGTGGCTATCCAGTTTTCCCAGTACTATTTATTGAAAAGGGATTCTTTTCCCCAGCATATGTTTTTGTCCGCTTTGTCAGAGATTAGATGGCTATATGAGGATGGTTTTATATCAGGATTCTCAGACCTATTTTTGTGCCCCTACCAGATTGATTTAATTACTACAGCTTTGTGGTATAGTTTGATATCTGGCATATTAATACCTCCCATTTTGTTTTTGTTGCCTAGAATTGCTTTTGATATTCGGGGTCTTCTTTGGTTCCATATGAAGGGTAAAATTATTTTTTCTATATCTGTGAAGAATGCTGATGGGATTTTAATAGGTATTGCATTGAATCTGTAGATCAGTTTGGGTAGTATAGACATTTTAATGATGTTGAGTCTGCTGATCCATGAGCATGGTATGGATTTCCATCTGTTTACATCCTCTGCTATTTCCTTCCTTAGTGTTTCATCGTTCTCCCTGTAGAGGTCTTTTACCTCCTTGGTTAAGTATATTCCTAAGTACTTTAATTTCTTTGTTGCTATTGTGAAGGGAATTGAGTCTTTGATTTGGTTCTCATTTTGATTGTTGTTGGCGTATATGAATGCCTCTGATTTCTGTGTATTGATTTTGTATCCTGAGACTTTACTAAAATCATTTATCAGTTCCAGGAGTTTCTTGGTTGA